>JAADVP010000213.1:0-30496 GCA_023335675.1 Globisporangium solare | reverse complement strand
CCCCCCCCCCCCCCCCCCCCCCCCCCCCCCCCCCCCCCCCCCCCCCCCCCCCCCCCCGCCATCATGAGTGTGAATTACTGTAATAAACCCGTGCTTCTGCAGTCACGATGGAGCTCGCCCATTCACCACGCGAGTCCTTCCGCGTCTTCGTCCGGGACGTTAATCCGCTACGTACAGCTCGGAAGAGAGCGAAGAGAGAGAGTTGAGTTACACTCAACTTGGAGTCAGCCAGAGATTCTCCAGTTTGGCATCTGGGACTCCAAAATCTCGCGAATCGAGTTGCCTGCGATGCAGTACGGTATCGGATATACACCCTCTGCAGAGTACAGTACGGCTCGCCAACTTGGCGAGGTCCGTCCGTCCTAGACTTTCTGCGGTGCAGACCGCTCCCAGAATCTACAGTATGCAGGCAAACAGACAGGCCAGCAGCAAACAACACTTTGACTTGGAGCGCCTCGCCTCATCCAATCCAAACGGCGTCTACAGTGCCCGTCGACGACTCGCGTCTCGCAGCTGCGCCTGTCGTTTGGTTTCACAGCACTGCTCAGTGGCCGGTCTCGTGCACGCAGAGAAGTGCTTGAAGGGATCACACGATTTGTCCTGTGCGCGACCACTCTGTTTCTTACAGTTGCCGCACTTTCTGTATCCTGTCATTGCAGCGAGTGTGTTGCGCGCGCCGTTCGCCTGTTAGCTGGAGGCGTCTCGACTGGTGCGTTGCTTGGGGCCTGTTGCACTCGACCATTTTGGCAGTTTGGCAAGCGGTGCTGGCCCTTTTTGTCCGCTCTTGAGAGAGTCCCCGAGGCGGCGATTGCCCACCACAGGCACATTGGCATTATTATTTAATACTTGAGCGATTGGAAACTTTCTCTTCGCGTTAATTGCATCGGCCGAAACATCTGGACGTGCGAGGGCTTTTAATTTCCCGATCACGCGCGAGATCGATCGAGTGATCTTCATGATGGGTTTGGCGGATACTGTGTGCACGAAGAGAGAGCAGCCGAGTTTACCTGAACTGCCTCTCTTTGGAATCGGTCTTGGGAAGCCCCAACTCGGACTCAACTTCACTTTATATAGGTCAGATTCGGCACAAAGTCGTAAACAGCAGTACACAAACATTCCCAAACATGTAGTTCCACAGGTGCAAAGACATCCGCCGGTGCAAGCTCACCAGGCAGTGGGACCTGCGAACCGAGAGGTGGAAACGAATCAGAGTTGCACCTGAAAGGCCGTGCATTTGAAGGAGATGACGGATTGAGCAGCTCCGTTGGGATGAGGAGAAAAAAGAAATCAAGACACAGGCGAAGAAAAGCGAAGCGGTCATGCCGACTCCCTACGCCTTGAACCCGAATCGTTTTCGTTTGCAGGAAGATCCGAGCGTCAGCGAGCGGCGCAAGCCTCGATACCTACGTGCCATGTTCCCCGTGGGTAAAGTGGTAAACATGTTGCGTCGCTCGCGCTTCTTCAGGACGCGGTCGCCTGTCGCCCACAAAGCCAACTGCGCGCAATCACAGCTGCAGCAAGGGGGTTGTCCTCGTCAACAAGGGTGGCATCTTAAAACGATCCAGCAGGCACTCGCCGAAGAGACCACCGTTGTGGGAAACGCATGCGTGACAGCATGGTCATCAAGGCGTAGAATACCGTACGGTTGACTCAGTGAGTGCTTTTCTCGGCCGGATATTTAACGGGAGCAGTCGGGCCTCGAGCTGCTACGATCACGACGATGTGCACGGCACGAGGTGCGGGCAACAGACTAGAGCGGAAAACCCGCTTGAACACACTTTACGGACCTCGCGATCGGCGTGCAGACGAACGCTCCGCGGCGCAAATGAAAATCGAGCATCCGTCCACTTGGCGCATTCGACGGCGTCGCGTCGCGGCGCGTCACGCGCGGCGCCGGCGCTCGCGGCACTCTCGTCATCACTTGGGCCTCGTCGGTGGCTCGTCTCTGCGCTGTCCTCTCGTTGTCCATCTCCCGTCCTCCCATCTCGCCCTGCAGATGGAAGGACAAAAACAGCCGCCGCCTCCGTCGATGGGCTCCGCCCGTGTTCATTCACTCGTGCACTTCGTCCACACTCGCTCCCAAGGCGCCGCTGCTTCCAGGTCCTCGGCCAGTGTGGACGAGAGAGCGATTACGTGCAGCTGCAGCAGGATTACGCGCTTGCGCCGAGGAGAATGGATCCTCGCGCTTCAAGCGCCGTTCGAGGCTGCTTTGAGCCTGTAAAGGTGGAAGAAGATCGACCGGATTCTGGTCGGGAGCGCAGCGCCTGCTCGAGAGGCCTCTCGTTCAAATTGCTGTGTGCGAAAAAGAATAGTAGCGGGTTTGGTTTCACATGTACACACACAAACGATCAAGGTTTGGACCGTTCTGGGTGATGGGATCAATCATTCTGGAGCTCGAGGCTGTCGATGAACGCCCGGAGTCGGTAGATGCGGCGAAGTGGATTCTGGCCGGGATCTCTCTGCTGCAGGCGCTGTGATGGGCTGCACGAGGAGGTTCTCGCAGTGCGGGCACGTCTCGTCGTCGACACCAAACGCCGTGAGGTCCTCGCGGAACGGCTTGTTGCACGCGCGACACAGCAGCGCGAGCTCCGTCGCGAGTCCGAGTCGGTGGTCGGGGCCGAGTTCGAAGTGGCACTCGCTGCAGTCGAACCACCGGTGGCAGCACGGCGCCTGGAACGCAAACTACGCAGCAGCGCAAGTGAGGGGATCGTTCTGGGGCAAACCCAAGCGAATTGCATTGCTACATAGGGCAGCGTCAGATTTGGGTATCAATACACACCTGGATGTTGGCGATGTGTTTGCACATATGGATGGCGCGTTTGGGGGGAGCGAGAAATGGCAACGGAGAGCCACCGATCTGAGCCTCGTCGAGGGTGCGCTGCTATTTGTGGCGAGTGAGCCTGGTATTTCTGAACGGCATCGGCTGGCGTCCAATACGACGACGCTTTGAGAGATTCCACTCGCTCCACAACACTCTCACCTCGACGTAAGGAAATGGCTCCAGTGCTGCTCACGCCGGAAGACCTGTACGCGCAAGCGTCGCACTATGACATGGACTTGGCGGATGAACCGTTCCTCATCCCGCTCATGAAGCAGGCCGCACTCACGCCCCTGCCGCCCCACTGGATCAAAGTTGCGGCGCACGACGACGACTTGGACGAGCACGACGGCAGCTCCGTCGCGTGGCAATGCAAGAATGAGTTGACGGGCCAAGTCCAGGATAGCCACCCTGCAGACTCGTACTTCCAGCAGCAAATCGACCAGCTGCGCTATCAGCACGAGCACGAGACGCACGAGGCGCCAGCCCAAGGCTGGATGGAGTTTGAAGAATGGCAGGCTGGTGGGGATGCCGCAGAGAGCGGCCCCAAGAGCACCAAAGCGTACTACTACGACTTTGTGAGCGAGACTCGCCAGGACATGCATCCGCTTGTCAGGCTTCGGGACTCGTTCGCGGCCGCGGCTACGATCGCGGACCCAAAGATCTTTGAGAACGCGACGACGCTGCACCGGCAGACCACGGTAAAGAAGTGAGTAGTAGTGTTGCGTCCTTGCGTCCAATGCTGCACACGCGCTAATCTCGCGTTCGGCAACTGCTGTAGCCTCGAGCAGCTCCAGATCCTGTGCTTCCACTCGTGGTGGAGCGAGACGTCGTCGGTGCATGGCGCGACGAAGGAGAGCGTGGTGCACGTGTACTTTTCGATCCCGACGCGCCGTTTCCAGGTCGTGCTCGACGACTCGGACCAGCACGTGTTCACGATCTCGCGCATTGTCGGTCCCAACGGCAGGCTGCTCACGTCCTGGGATCTGCATGCCGGCGCGCGGATCCCCGTGCTCGGGCGGCTCACGACGCTCATGCAGACGAGTCTGCTCACACGACAGTGGCTCGAGATGCACGAGCACGAGTTCCAGCGCATCAAGGCGGAGCTCCAGAGCGAGCTCGTCAAGTACGAGCGCAAGAAGGGCCCGGTGCGAACGCCGTGCAAGGCCGACGGCGGCATCGAGTGCGCGGACCCGCATCGGTCCCAGGCCGGGTGCTCGCTGCGCCTCGTGCTCGACGACATTGCGGCGCTCAAGCGCAAGCTCGCGGGCTACCAGCCAGACTTCATGCGCCGCATTTGCGCGAGCATCGTGGATCTGGGCGAGTAGAGAATGCGTTTCCATTGCCTATTAATATCAGCCATGCGGCCTCATCTATTTGCGGGTCTTGAGTGTCAAAATGGCCGCCAGCATGTGTGTCTCGCAGCCATTGAGGGAGAGAGAGAGTCCGAATAAGGCACTATGACCATCACGACTCGATCGAAGCGCGTGTCCGCGTTCGGCGCGAATCCTCGGAGCACGCCCGCGAGCGTCGGACCCGGTTCGTACGCTCCCGAGGCCGCGGTCACGAGCTTCAAGGACGTGGCGAAGAACCGGCCGCTCTTTTCGGGGTTTGCGGCGTCCGAAGAGCGCAACCTCAACGCCAACAAGACCACGTCCGCGATTACTCCAGGTACGCATCGAACCGTTGGCACGCGCGAGCGGAGGCGGACTGAATGACTTGTCACCGCAGGTCCTGGCGCATACGTCGACGGCAAGGACTAACTGGCCAGCGCCAAGGCACCCTCGAATGTGTTTGCAACCAAGGTAAGAGAGATCGACTCCCTTGGCACCTGCTGCGCTCTCATGGGCGCTATCTGTGGTTGTAGGCGTCGCGTTTCGCGCCGAGCACTCCGGGATCGGCGATCTTCTTCCCGTCAAGCGTCCAGGACAACCCCGGGCCCGGTGCGTACTCGCTGCACTCGTCCACGAGTCCACCGCGACTCCCAGGCAACAGCAACCAGCTGCACGAGCTTGATGGCCGCAACAGCAAGTTCGTGACGCTGAAGCCATCGGCGCCGGCGATCCCGAAGAAAGAGCAGAGCTATGGGTACCTGCAGGTCGGCTCGGAGCTCCGCGCGCAGCCGCCGCCGCTAGGGGCCGCCATGTACTCGGGCATCGGCCAGGACACGGTCGGCCCCGCGGCGCCGTACAACACGCACCGCGCGGTCTGGAACGACAAGAAGAACGTCGCGCCGTCGCTCAAGCCCACGGTCAAGCGCGAGGTCTGGGAGGCCAACGCGCCGCACACCTCGGTCCCGGGTCCGGGCCACTGCGGCGACGGCGCTGCGACCTGCGAGCCCTTTGGCAGGAAGAAGAAGGGCCGAGGCAAACAGGAGCGCCAGAGCGCCGTGTTCGCGCCCAAAGTGCCGATTCTCCCGGCACCCAAGCCCACGACGCACTTTGGCCCTGAGAAGGACCTGGAGGTCCACACCAAGGAGTCGCGGTTGCGGTACCAGCTCGAGCGGCAGCGAACGGGCGTGCTCAAGGCCAAGATGTAGGCCTTCGGGTCCACGACGGGCCGCGTGGAGCTCTCGTCGCAGATCAACGCGCCCTACAGCCACCCGTCGTCCATCACGACGCCGGGCCCTGGGATGTACGCCGGCAGCCACAGTGTGTCGCCCACCACCGCGGCCGCCACCACAAGAAGCACGCAGTTCGAGGCGACGCAAGCCTCGGGTTCTCGAGCGCCACGGAGCGCTACTGTCTGTCGAAGCCGTCGTCGGCGAGAGTGGCGGCGCCGGGGCCCGGCGCGTACAAGAGCGAGACCCCGCGGTCCCCGGACCAGGCGGTCAAGGCCAAGCTCAGCGTCGGCCGCCACGGCGTGTTTGGGACCATGTCCGAGCGCCACGTCTGGGAGCATCTGGAGAAGCGCGTGGACGTCGCCGACGTGCTGACGCCCGGCCCCGGCGCGTACGACAGCCACACGAGCGCGGCCCACGCCGGCCACGTCCCGCACGCAACAACCTCGGCCGCGTTCAAGTCCGGCTCGTCGCGGTTCATGCGGTACGCCAACCACCCGCACGTGCACTGCGTCGGGGACGACGTCGGCCCCGGGGTCGGGCAGTACGACGTCTTCGTCCCACTCGCCATGGGGAAACCTGGGGCGGCGTCACTGTCTTCGCCGCCGACGTCTGCGCGCGCATCGTTCCTGTCGATCTGCGAGCGCCAGGTGTTCGACACACGCGACATCCAAGATCTGCCCGGCCCGGAGCATACGCGGTGGCCGCGGACGACGATGCCGTGCACTCCGCGAAACCCATCGCGAGCATGACGCGGACAAACGAGATCCGCGTGTCCATCGGCCACGAAGCGCGGTTCTTCCGCGCCAAGCCCACGGTGCCCGAGAACGTCGGCCCAGGTGCGTACTCGCTCCCGGGCACCGTCGGCTCCAAGAGCTTCAACGTGACCATGGTGACTGCGCTGCCCACGCACCGGCCCCAGTGAGCATTTCGTAGAGAAACAGCAACTCCCACGATAATAAAACGCAAGAACTACCTCAGCCACCGAGGTGGTAATGCTGCCTGGGGTCCAACACAGAGCCAACGATCCTGAACATGTGTGTGCGTGTATTTGCATGCCTCGGCAGCTTATCTTCTAGCGACACAGTAGCTGTCGAGCACTATAATTGCGGCGTGTTGCTCTTTTTCCAGCGCAGGAACGATCGGTGCGCGAAGAGCAGGAAGTCCTGCTCCGTGATGAGGCCGTCGGCGTTGGTGTCGATCACCTCCATGAGCAGCGTCAGCTCCTCCTCGGTCGCGTAGGCGTCTACAGACACATGAACACAGGACAACGTCAGCTGCCACAACAGAATAAAACGCGCACACGCACGCACACGCACCGCTGTCTTGCTCGGCGAGCAGCACGACGAAGCTCTCTTCCATGAGCACGCCGTTGCCCGAGACGTCCAAGAGCGCAAAGTACAACTTGAGCGCCTGCCACTGGCGTTTGGAGAACACATCGCAGCCCTTCTGCGTCACGGGCGCTGATACCGCAGTTGCAGTGGGGACAGCAGCTGCTGCTGCCTTGGGAGTGACTAGTGCTGCCGCATCGTCACTCGGACTCTGCTCGTTGCTCAGAGGCTCCGTCCTGGGAGTCGATGGTGCCGAGTGTGACAGTGAACCGTCGAGCGACACAGTCGTGCTCTCTTCTGTGGCTGAAGGTGCAGTGTCTTCCTCGCTAGTCGGTGTCTGCTTGACGCCAAAGAAGCGGTGGAAAATACGCACGACCCCGGGACAGAGCTTCCACCCACTGCTGCGCGTGCGGCGCGGTGATTTGGCAGGCGACTTGGTGAAGCTTCTCTCTGCGTTGGGCGCTTTTCCGAGCGTGTGTGGCACAACCGAACTCGTGGCGGTCAGAAGCTCCTCCTCGCACTTGCTGTTCTTCTGCTGTTGCTGCTGCTTCCTCCGTTGCTGTCGTGAGGATGACGCGCTTCTGGATCGAGACACTTGCTCATTGTCGAGATCGCCTATTGACTGCTCTTCGGTGGTCGTGTGCTCGCTTGATTGCCGTGGCTCTGGATCGGTGTCTGTGAGTGTCCTCTGCAGATGGTCATCTGCTGACAGGTGGTGGACATGTTGTCCACTTGAAGAGGACGAAACCGTCTCGACGCGACTCGTCGAAAGCTCAAGACCAAATGCGCCTTTGCTGCTCCCGACACATGCAGACGCGCCACTGCTACTGCTGCTGGTGTTCGTCCCACCTTGGCTGGAGAGCATCAACAGTTGCCGCAGCTGGCGGCAGTGCTTCACGAGCTCGTAGAAATCCACGGGAAGGAATGGCAGCGCCTCCTTCAAGAATGCGTTCACAGCTTGGTCTTCGCTCGGCAGCGTGAACTTGTGCTCGCGATGCGCACTGCGCGTGTGCTGTCGGTACTCCAGGATGCTGCCGCTGCTCGTTTGCCTCGACCACGGCACCATCAGCGTCGCGCCCTACACCGCAGACAAAGGAGCAATGTACAACCGTCAGCGACAGCCACAAGGCACAATAGTGCACACACACCCGCAGTGAACATGACACGAACCATGTTGTGGTTTGTGTTGCAATACCCCGGGGCTGAGAACACGGTGATCACGGGCGGCAGCGTGACGTCGCCGCTCGCATTGTCGTCGGTCGCGCGCTGGTCCTTCCGCTGAGACTCGCCGCTGCGACCAAAGTGCTCACGAAACCCATCTTCCTCGAGCTACACAACGCATTCTCGTCCACGATGAGAGCGCGCATTCGTAAGCAGACAGGTGTGTGGCGGCAGATGCACGTACCTCATGCGCGCGAATGATCGCCAGCAGCTCGTTTCTCTTGAGGAACGCTCGACACGCTGTCTCGTTGAACGTGAACGAGCACCCGCGGACGCTGTTGGGCTCCCAGTGCTCTTCCTGCTCTTCCTCAGCCGCAGCGTCGTGGTCGACCTTGGCAGGGTCGGCCCAGAGCAGATCGCAGAGCGCGCCCGTCGGCTCGGGCTCCATGAACCGGTCGACGTTCTCGTTGATGTCCTCGAGCTGCACGATCTCGGGGGACAACCCGCCGTGGACCGCGAGGAACGTCCCGTAGGCCGTCTCGAGCTTGGCTGCGAGCGGCATGCTCTCGAAGCACTTGATCGTGCGGTTGTACACGACGGTGCCATACTTTTGGAGGCATTCGGCGCGGAAGCCGTAGAACGTGCTGAGACTGCGGCACTCGTGGTTGCCGCGCAGCAGGTGGACGCTCGCGGGGAAGCGCACTTTGAACGCCAGCAGCAGCAGCACGATCTCGCAGGACGAGATGCCGCGGTCCACGTAGTCGCCGAGGAACAGGAACGGGTTCGCGCGCGACGGCGTGCCGTGGACCTCGAAAATCTCGAGCAGGTCCTGGAACTGGCCGTGGAGGTCACCCACGAGCGTGTACGGCGCCTGGACCGCGATCACGTTCTGCTCGAGACTCATGAGGTCGGTCGCCCGCTTGAGGATCTCGAGCGCGCACGCCGCAGACACGACGCCACCTCGCTGGAAGACCGGCAGCATGCGCAGCGGGTCGATCCGAGCGGCATCGTCCAAGCCGCCAGCGTCGTCGTCATCGACGCCGTCCTCGTCGTTGTTGTTGTCGTCGCAGTCGCTCTCGGGAGTGACGCGGCTGCTTCTCGTGAACGTGCGCACGGGCACGTGGGCGAAATGGCGCACGACGTCCGTGGTGATGTCGCGGTCCGCTTGCTGGCGCAGGTGGCGGTTGAACATCGTCGTGTCCGTCGACACGCGGCGGTGGTGCGAGCCCTGCGCGGAAAGCCGCCGCAGCGGGCCGGCCTCGGACTCGTCCGCGGGCTTTTTAGCGGCTGCATGGCGCTTGGGGTCGAACGCGCGCAGCAGCATCATCGGGCGCTCGGCGTCTGCCTCCGCTTGGTTGGACGCCTCGTCCGCGAGGTTGCGCGCGGACGTGCAGAAATGGTTCTCGAAGCTCTTGCCGCGTCGACTCGCGTAGCGCCGCTTCTGCATCATCTGCGGCTGCGGCGTCGCGGGCTGGGCCTTCCGCGCCGTTTTCTCGAGCGGCGCGACGCTCAGCGAGAACTCGGCGAAGGTCTGGAGCGCGGGCGGCGCCTTACCGCGACCGCCCACGGGGCTCGGCGCGCCGCCGTTCGCGGGCACGGCCGCCAGGAACGCGTTGAGCTTGCTCGCCATCGCGCCGAGGGAGATGCCGCCGCAAATCGAGAATACGTCGGTGATGACAGCGACGCAGCGCGCGCGCGCGCGGTTGCGCTATTCTTGCGAGCGAGAAACGCGGGAGTTTCTCTCTCGGCATCCCATATTAGAGGGTACCGTAAAAACCGCCGCGCCCCATCCCACGCGTACGTGTTTCGAACAAGGCGAAAAAGGTTTCGTTCTAAAAGCACATATTCATATTCAGTGTTTTCATATAAAGCTTCTGAGGGCTGGCGCCGCGAGGCCTGCGCTCCCCCACTGCTGCCTGCTTGTCGTCTAACTAATTCGTCTATAGAACCCCGCACACTGCCGTCGTCGTCGTTGCCGTTCCCTCTTGGTCTATTGGAGCCACGTGGAGACGATCACGTAGTCCTGGATGAGTTCGTGCATGATGAGGTCGAAGTCCGGCATGTACGTGGCGAGCAGCAGCGACGTGGTGATGGTCGTGATGCCTGAGACGTAGTGCCACCGCTGGTGCCATTTTTCGTAGCGCTCGCCGCCCGGGAGGCCGCAGTAGAGCCACGTGAAGATGCACATGCAGCCCTGCGTGACCTTGATCGTGAGGATGCCGTACCACTCGTTCTTGAGCACGTGCATCGCAAAGTAGATGAACACGACGGCCAGCGTGGAGCTGATGCTCGCGTCCACGAGTAGGTACTTGGTCTCCTTGGAGCGGTGGAACGCTGTGGACGCGATCGTCGCGCCGAACTGGAGCACGGCGCAAAAGTACTGGCCGCACGAGAGCGACACCAAGCCCGCGAGCGCGTACACAAGGTTGGAGAAGAGCAGCCCGTCGGCCCACTCGCGCCGGCAGTGGCGCGAGTGCAGCGCCTTGTGGCGCGGACGCGGCACGCCTTTCTTGGGCGGCAGCTTGCGCAGCGGCGCGGCGGCGGACGACAGGAAGGGCACGCGCAGACGCAGACCGCAGAGGCACATGGCGATGAGAGAGAAACAGGAGGGCGTCGACGCTTCTCGGCAGCAACTCAGCACTTGGCAAATGCCGAGATGCTGGCTGAGCTGCTTGTCTTGCTTGGCTACCAACCCGCGACTACCGGCCCAGCACGACAATAGGGCAATCCCAGAGACACGGCGATGCAGCCGTTTCACCTGATTTCCGCCCGCCGACCCCGGATTTAGCGCGAAGGGAGCGGCGAATAGAGGTCCGCAAGGGCCCGAATTAGGGTCTCGTCATGGTCCGATAGAGCGCGCGCTTGTCCCGAATCAAGACCTTTCTTTTGGGACATACAAGAACCACAGGGCAAGCAGGCGAAGAGAAGCGATTACGCCAGCACTGCCGCGCGTCATGGCGCCGTTTGCGGCCGCGATTATGGGCCCCGTTTTAGTTGAGGGAGGGCGCCGCAGCGCATCGTGATCGTGCGCTTTGTGGATCGTTTGTTGCTGCGTTTGTAACGCTGGAGTGCTGCTGGCTTTTCATGACGGAGCAGCAGGCGCTGCGACATTCTTTGGCGACCACTCCCTCTCTTGTTGCTGCCTGTTACATATTATACTAGAGAATACCGATCTTGCATATATTTGTTTGTAGATCAAAAACACTCCATGATTGAATAACCGAGTCCCAAATGCCTTTCAAACGGCGGCGCCACGAGCCTCCAGCTGTGAGATCACGAATCGTGTCAAGAATGTTGCACGAACCCGCTGAAAATTCTCCTGGTGCCACCTTCGGTGCACATCTTTCCCATCTTTGTAATATTCCTGGCACAAACCCGTCTTTCCGCAACTGATTGCTGCATCTGAGTACACCGCACGTAATATCCGCATTTCTCTGTTTCGTCTGAGCCAAGCTGTGTGGCGGCCAAGCGGCTTTGCGTCGTACCACGGCATTGCAGCTTTCGATCTCTCCCAGCGACCCCATGTCGACAGCCCCTCCCCCCGCGCCCTCCGCCCTCGGGCCCGACGTGCTCCAGGGCTTCTCCAAGCTCTCGCTCTCGCCCGCGCCCGCGCTCGCCGCGTCCGCGCTCTCCGTCGACGAGAAGCTCGCCAAGCTCGCGGAAATCGCGCCGCTGGATTCCACCACCGAGACGCGATTGCGCGAACTGCTCGCGGAAAAGGAAACCCCGATCGCGTACGATGCGTTTGAACCGTCCGGACGCGTCACGCTCGCCAGCGGCTTGCTGCGCAAGCTCAACGCGCAGCGCTTGATGGACGCGGGCTGTCTTGTGCGCCTCTGGGTGGCCGACATCCACGCGGTGCTCAACAACAAGTTCGGCGGCGACCTCAAGAAGCTGCAGAACGTGAGTAGCTACATGGTCGAAGTCTGGAAGGCGCTTGGTCTCGATGCAGAGCAGCTCCCGAACTTGGAGATCTTGTTGGCGTCGGCTGAGATTGCGCGCCACCCAGCAGAATACTGGTCACGCGTGCTTGATATCGCCGGCTCTGTCACCGTTGAACGTGCACAGCAGTGCGCGCCAATCATGGGAAGAAGCACGGCCGAGGCGGCGCCTAACGCGAACCGTGTGATGTACCCGATGATGCAGTGCGCCGATGGCTTCTTGCTCAACGCTGATATTTACCAGCTCGGCGCTGATGAAGAAGAGGGCAACGCGCTTGTTCGCGATTACATTGCACACAAGGGACTCTCGCACAAGCCAGTGTTCCTCACCCACCCTTTGCTCATTGGCCTGAAGCAGGATCAATTGAAGATGAGCACGTCGGATCCAGAATCCGCGATCTACGTCGACGACTCGGCGGCCGAAGTGAACACGAAGATCAAGAAGGCGTACTGCCCACCTGGCGACGTGTGTGCGAACCCTGTGCTTGACTACATGAAGTACATCGTGTTCCCTTTCCACCCTGAAGGTGTTGTGCTCGAGCGTAGCGAGAAGAACGGCGGTAACCTGACGTTCGCCAAGTACGAAGAGCTCGAATCTGCGTTTGCTGGCGAACAGGTCCACCCTGCTGACCTGAAGCCGTGCTTGGGTAAGTATATCAACGCTTTGCTTGAACCAGTGCGTCAGCACTTTGCGAACGGCGAGCTCAAGAAGCTGTGGACGAACATCAAGAAGCTCAAGACGTCTCCTGTGCCGGATGGAGACAAGCTTGTCTCGATCTCGCTGCCAGGCTTTCCAGAATCCGAACAGCGCGAGTGGCAAGCGTCGGAGCTCTCCCTCGAAGGCCGATTTGCTGTCGCCCGTAGCGTTGGCGAAGAATGCATTCAAGAAAGCGAGCTGAAGGTGCTGCTTGAAAAGAAGGCAAACCCAGTTTGCTACGATGGTTTTGAGCCATCGGGACGTATGCACATTGCGCAAGGTGTGCTGCGGACTGTGAACGTGAACAAGCTCACGTCGGCTGGCGCGGTGTTCCGTTTCTGGGTCGCGGATTGGTTTGCGATGCTCAACAACAAGATGGGTGGAGACCTTGAAAAGATCCGCCTCGTCGGAAAGTACATGGTTGAGATTTGGAAGTCCGCGGGTATGGACATGACGAACGTGCAGTTTTTGTGGGCATCGAATGAGATTCTTGCGTACAGCCACAACTACTGGCTGCGTGTGATCGACATTGCGCGCCGCACGACCATTGCGCGTACGGTCAAGTGCTGCACGATCATGGGTCGCAAGGAGAAGGAAGGCATGCAAGCGGCGCAGATTATGTACCCATTGATGCAATGCGCGGACATTTTCTGCTTGAAGGCTGACATTTGCCAGTTGGGCATGGATCAGCGCAAGATCAACATGCTCGCCCGTGACTATTGCGATCTCGTGAAGCTCAAGTTCAAGCCGATCATCATGAGTCACCACATGCTCATGGGTCTCAAGGAAGGCCAAGAAAAGATGTCGAAGAGTGACCCTGAATCGGCTATTTTCATGGAAGATGCCGTCGAAGACGTTAACCGCAAGCTCGAGAAGGCATTCTGTCCCGAAGGTATCGTCGAAGCGAACCCGATCTTGGACTACATGAAGCACATCATCTTCGCGCGCTACGCAAAGGAGGGTGTTGCCGTGAAGCTTGTGAGTGGTGACGTCAAGACCTTCGCAAAGTACCAGGAGCTTGAAGACGCGTACGTCGCGCGCGAAATGACGCCTGAGGAGCTCAAGACGTCGCTCGCCAAGTATTTGAACGAGTACGTACAATCAGTGTTTTGCGGCAAACATGATCATCGTCACGGTCTCTAACTCTTGTGTGGTTATCCTGTAGGATCCTGGAACCAGTACGGGAGCACTTTTCCAAGGGCGATGCCAAGGAGTTGCTCGCCAAGGTGCGCTCGTTCCGAATCACGAGATAAGGAGTCAGTTACCCAAACAGCATTCAACAATACACGACCCGCCTGGAGAAAACAGGAAAGAGGCGAAGCCCCGCGGTGTAGTTGTTTCATTCATTTCGTAGCTTCTCTCAGCGAGTTTTGCATCTTAGGAGGACGGGAAGGTTGGGAAGTGCGTCTGGCGCAACGGGTACAGTGGATCCTTCAGGTTCACGATCTCGTTCTCGTTGTCCGAGACGAGCCACAACGTCAATGCATATCGTCGTTGCTCTTTCGCCGTGATGTCGTTCATCGTGGGCAGCACGTCGTGCACGACCTGGTCGCTCCAGAACATCGCGAGCGTGTCCGCGACCGGCGGTACCACGACGGTGCCGTCGTCCTTGGTGAAGATGCGCAGCTCGCCGCCCTGGCTCGACTCCCACGACGGGTTCAGGTAGTATACCATCGTGACCTTGCGCTTGTCCGGGAGCCCCGAGTTGTCGCAGTGCTTGGGGTCTGTGCACATTTTGATTTTCAGAGCGAGCGACGCAAGTGAGTTCCTGCGACCACGGCATTCGCGCGCAAAGACACGTACATTTGGACCCGGCGCCGAGACTCACGGCGAGCTTGGTGCCGTAGACGCGCTGACTCATCTGCAGGTGCGGGAAAAAGTGGTTGAGCACGATCGGTGCCTGCAGCAGCACGCTGCGCGTGTAGTCGAGCAGCGTCGGCGCGATCTCCCACTCGTTGCCGTCGAGCTCCGTTGCGAACACGTTCTTCTTGGCCATCGGCTGCCCGTGCTCGTCGCCCGACATGCTCTGGAACATGTGGCCCTCTTCATACAGACGCTCGGCCTCCTCTGTTTAATGGGACACAGCAGCAGCAAAGTCAGTCGCTTCGTCTCTCTTCGCAGCGCATGCGCTTTGTTGCGCGCGCTTGCACCGGCGCACCTCGCATCTGCAGCGCGACGTCGGCGCCGGCAAAGTTGTTGATCACGCAGTAGCCCTGCTTGCCGAGCCCCTGCTGGATCATGGCGCGCACGGACTCGGCCGCGAACAGCGGCATCACCGTGATCTCGTCGAACTCGCTCGACGACGAGAAGGCGCGAGCTTCTCCGTCGCCGAGTCGTGTCGCGAGCGGACGCCCCAGCGCAGGCGCGCGTCTGCAACCGCGCAGCGCCGTCGCCATCGCGTTCATGCGCATCATTTTGCTGCCCCGAAAGCGAATCAATCAATCAATCACTCGCTCAGATTTGGTTTAGCGTGCGCCACACCAACTACATGTTGTAGTTTGTGTCGTTTCTATGTAGGCAGTGTACTGCACTGCTTCTATATAGGACCCTCTCGTTTCTTGGATGGGTTCAAAGCTCGAAGAGAGATTTGCCAAAACGTGTACCAACGAAACAAAATCGCTCGTTCGTCAATTCGGGTACCCGCTCGGCAAGGGCAGCGAGCCATCAGTCGTGTGGCTCGCATTGTACCTTTGGCTTCAGCTACGTGACCTCGTGAAATGGCGCCTCGATGTGGGCGACAGCCCTCTACTTTCGGCGGTCCACAGATGATTTGGATTGATTTTAATGCGGTGCGCCAGGCAGGATGCACGACAACCGCACATGCTGGAGGATGCAAGATTCATAGCATCGGCACGTCAGTATACCGGTTTGGACGCGCTTGGTGGAAAAAAAATCTTATTCATTGGGCGTCTGAGTTAGAGTTTATATTTCTGAGCCAGCAGTTCTATAGTACTTCTCAAATGGTATATCGCACACACAGCGATCGGAGGGATAATTGTACACAGCGGCCTCCGTGGCTGCTCATTAGGCAGCGCTGCTTGAACTGTTTTCTTTGGAATATAAAGTCTTCATCCATACGGTTTTTGATCCTCTATTACGGTATTGTCGATATTTTAGCAAGTCTTAAATAAATTACTAAAAGCAATTTGATTTTGTGTAAAGTTTGGTAGTTATTATTTGTATTGACCTTTATTAATACAATACCTTTGTAAACGGATACAAGCGCTACAGTCCTTGGCTCGTCGGACTGGCCGCTGTGACCTTGGAATCGGAGGTCCAACCTGGTTATTCCAGTTTTGCATTTGAACTTGATTTCACTAAACTTGTCTGCCCGAATAGCATCCCTCATAGAAAAAGTGCACATTTGCATATCCCTCCTGTAGTAAAGGTAGCAGAAAATAGGAATGCACCCCTTCCCCTAACAGTGTTATGCAATTTATTTATCGAACTGACCACTATGATCAATGTCAAACGATGAGGTACCTGCCAACACGAGACCTCTGATACCAAGATGCCTGTCAAAATCTAATAAAAATACGATGGCAGCCGATCGAACCTTCTTCCTCATCGCTAGCGTGTTTCTTTTTTTTTTCATTTCACGCCAGAAGTCGAGAAAGCTCAAGCGCGCGAGGCATTACCGCGCGCAGCATGAGCGACTCGCCCAAGAAGCACGGGTTCTTCCGGCAGTTCACCAAGCGGTTCCACCGCAAGAAGGAGCGCGACCGCCGGCCGTCCAACTACGCGGCGTTCGACGCACTGGCGATGGCCAGCACAAATGGGCAGCCGCAGTCGCCCGCGCGCCGCCACAGTTTGGTCGACGCCCCGTTGATGCCTGCGACATCTCTCGCCCAGACGGAGAGCAACCCGCAACCGCCGCCAGCTGCAACACCTGCTGTCGCCCCCGTTGACGCCACGCTGCCGCCTCTCGCTGCTGCAGCGCCGGCATCGTCCCTTCAACAGAAACCGACGAAGCCCTTCCGACGCTACGTCTCTGCGTCGATTGCTGCCGAATCGCCCGACCCGAGTATGGCGGACCTGAAAAGAGACAGCTCGGTGGGGAGCAGCATCTCGCGCGCGACGTCTTCGTCCAGCGACAAGAAGCTGGAGACGATGGAGGGGGCACTCGACGAGACCTTCGACGAGGTCAGCATCGAGGAGCTGGGTGCGGACGACGACGAGAACGAGGAGAACCAGGAGAGCAATGGCGCGCGCCAGCTGAACCGATCGGAGCGCTCGCCGACCAGCAACAACGACAAGAAGAATGCGATCTCGGTCCAGATCGGCCTCGCGACCGCCGAGGGGCTCATGGGCCACGACAACGAAGACCGCCTTCTCGTCGAGCACAACGAGCACTTCCACTTGTTTGCGGTCATGGACGGCCACGGAGGCAGCTTGGCCGCGGATTTCGTGAAGGAGAAGCTGTTCCCTGCGATCGAGCGTTGCTACGACCATGGCTTTAAGAACCAGAAGCTCTCGGACACGATCGATGCTCTGGACGCCGAGTTCCAGCGCCAAGCGCAGCGCATTCAGGACATGAGCGGTGCGTGTCTGATCTGTGTGCTTTTGTACGTCAACGAGGCAACGGGGGCGCCGCAGACGCTCACGCTGAATGTCGGTGACTGCCGCACGATCATGCACGAAGCCCGCAGCAAGGGCAAGAAAGACAACAAGGGATTTGGCCCCAATGGCAAGCTGTACGCGCTCTCGGAAGACCACTGCGAGGAAAACAAAAAGGAAAAGGAGCGCGTGCTCAAGAGCGGCGCGTTCATCGAGTACGGCCGTATTGGCGGCGTGCTGGAGCCGTTCCGCTCGATCGGAGACATTGACATGAAGGAGAAGGAGATGGAAGGCTGGGTCATCGCGACCCCAGAGATCAAGACGTCCCGCCTGCTTGTCGGCCGCAGCACGCTGATTCTCGCGACAGACGGCGTGTGGGGGTCCCTGAAGAACCAGAAGGTCATGGCGATCGCGCGAAAGTTCAGCAACGACCCGCAGGCAGCAGCAGACGCCATCCTGGAGGCATCGAGAGATGCTGGAAGCCTCGATGACATCGGCATCATTGTCGTCAAGGTGTAGGCAGTCAGTGAACGATCCCGAAAGGCTGTCTTGAGCACATACCGCGTGCGACGGCAGAGACGAGCGCAAGCGGCATAGTAATGCCGTGGACTTCGAACCCATCGGTACTGCTGCGTTCCCGCAACCAGCAACGCAGAGAGAGCATCTTGAGCTTTCGCAGTGAGATGACCGACAGCTCGTGTGTGTTGAGGATGGATGTGCGGGACTCGCACTTATATTCTTATCTAAAGAGACTTCGGTGAAGTCCAGCGTCAGAAATAACAGGACCACGTGCGTGCTTTTATTCTTCATCTGTCAACGCTCTTGCTAGAGCCAACGCGAGTCGCAGACTTTTCTCTCAACCGACCACTTCTTTCCACGCGGCCGCGAACTCCACGCCCGCGTCGAGTTTCGCCTGCACTTGGTCCGTCGTCTCTCTGCCGTAGACACACTGCAGGATCGTAAGCTTGGGCGTGCGCGTGCGCGATTTGTAGCCCACGTGCAGCTCCTCCGAATACACGGGCACGCGCGCGAGCGTGAGCAGCTCGTCTCGGACTGGCATCACGTACGCGTGCGCCAGGATCGTCTCGCCCGCGCGCTCGCCGTCGAGCAGCTCCACTTGGATCTCTTCCCGCAAATAGTACTTCTCCGCGACCGCTTCGAGGATGTCGAGCGCTTCGAGGGCGTCCTTGTCCACACGGTACACCTCGCCGGGCACCTTGTAGCCGTCGGCCGGCGAGCGGTACATGCACGGCACGAAGCGGTCTTTCTTGAGCACGAGGTGGAACTCTGGGTTCGCGGTCTGCGCCGCGCCGACCAGCTCAGCCTTGCCGAACGCCACGGCGGGCTTCAGGTATACGTCGTAGTTATAGAAGCCCTGCTTGAGCGTGCCGTACACGTACACGTAGGTGTCCAGCACCATGGTCTGCCTGCCTAATAAAGGGGACGCGGATGCGCGAATGGCGGCAGGTGTCCTTTCTCGATGAGCATGATGATGGTGATGAGCTCTTCAAGGACGGAGCGCTCTATTGAGGCTATTTTACAGTCCTGCAGAAAACATCGAGGTTTTATGCTGCTCGGGTTTATTACATTAATGAGGTTGTAGAACGTATCAATTTAGAGAGAACCTGCGCGATGACCCGCACACAAAGGGTTCACTCGTTCGCTCGCCATTTCTGCAACTAATGGAGCGGCCGCGCGCGTATGACCCGACGACCGACACGGGCGGCGACGCCGACGAGCGCGACGCAGGTACCCCGATCAGCGCGCACCCTGTTTTGTCTCTGTGCGCGCGTGCTCACCCTGCGCTTTTGTATGTCTGCAGATGCGCTCAAGACCCAGACCGAGTTCGTGGACGTGTACCTGCTGTCGCCGCCCGAGGGCGAGGACCGCGGCATCGAGCTCAAGGACTTCACGATCATGAAGCCCAAGAACAACAAGATGCACCGTCTCGTGCGCTTCTACCCGCGCTGCGAGATTTCGTACACGGCCGCGCCGCCGCCGCCGCCGCCCGAGGAGAAGCTCGTCACGTCGCCGCGTGGCACGACCACAATCCTCACGACCACGTCGCATCGCCACAACGGCGGCTTCAGCAACCCGAGTCGCAACGCCGAAGTGTTTCGCCTCAAGCGCAAACTGTTCACCGAGTACTTTGCGGCCGTGGACGCCGAGCTGAGTTACGACCAAGCGGAAGGAGGCTACAGCCGAGCAGCGATGGAACAGCATGGCGGCGCGCAATATTCAAACAGCGATCGCGGATACGCTCACGCGAGCAAGAGACACGCATACAGCAGCAACTATGCGCATCCGCGCTCAGCGCCGTACAGGCGGCCGGACTCGCCAACGTCGTCGGTGTCGTCCTACTCGCCGCCTCAAGCCGTGCGGCTGCCAAAGTACACACGCGTCCAGGTCGGCGACGAAGACTTTGTCCCCATGACGTCCTCTCAGAACCCGCCGATGTCGCTCAAGGCGCGCGCGCAGTACATCGATTCGCTGTGGCCGGGCATCGCGCCCATCGACGCTGACGAGGACATCATGGACTACTACGGCCTTGAGGTCGAGATCATCTCGGAAGAAGAGCGGGATAAAGAGCAGCGCGACAGCGCAGCGGCTGCACAAGATACGGCACCGTCGTCGGAGGCAGTGGCTGCAGCTCACACGAACGCGAGTCCCGAGAAAGTACCAGCAACGAATGGAGGAGGCGCATCGCCACAGCAAAATGACGACGGCGAGGTGCCCGAGATGACCGTCGAGACGAGAAGCGCCGCGCTCCAGAAAGTCAAAGACGCCGAGAAAAAGGTGAGCCCCGTCGCGTCCAAGCAGGACGACTGGGTGCAGTGCGACAAGTGCCAAAAGTGGCGGCGGCTACCGAGTAAGTCTCGTGGTTGTGTATCGCGGCGAGCGAGCTGCTGGGGACTGACTTGCGTCGTGTGTCTGTAGATCATGTCAACGTGTCGGAGCTTCCTGCTACGTGGTATTGCAAAATGAACCGATGGGACAAGCGGTTCAATGTACGTGGTCCCCTCACGCTACCTGGACTACATAGGCGGCAGCAGACTCACTTGCTCTTGTCTTGTAATTTAGAAATGCTCTGCGCCCGAGGAAAAGATTGCAGTGCTCATGAAAGAGTCCGATCTGGTCGAGTACCGCGAGCGCAAGTTTGCTCTGGACTTTGCGCAGCGTCTGCGGCGCATGGAGAAGGCGCTGCTGCAGTACAAATACACGGACGCCCGCGACGACGACGGCGAGCGTAAGTTCGTGCAGTGCGTGCAGTGTCTCAAGAAGCGGCCGCTTCTCGGCGGCATGGACCCGTCCAAGATCGTGCAGCCGTTCGTGTGCTGGATGAACTGGGACGAGCTGCGCGCGAGCTGCTCGGCGCCGCAGGGGGCCTTGCCGTCTCGGAACCCCGAGGTAGCCCAAGGGTCCTCGAGCGGACACGGCGATGACGGTGGTGCTGGCGAGAGGCTTCCAAAGAAAGGAGGCGCGAGCAAAGCGGCAGCATCCAGTGGAAAGAGCAATGGCGACCACCACGGAGGCGGCAGCAAACCGGATGCGTCGGCTTCGTCGTCCAAGAAGCCCAGCAAAAGCAGTGCCGCGAGCTCGAGCTCTGCGAAACGAAAGCAGGCAACGTCGCAGACGACAGCCGCGTCTGCCACGGAGAAGTCGGGTACTGCGAGCAACGGATCGTCCGGCGGCAATGCAAAGAAACCCAAGCGAAGGTAGCCAAAGGGTGCAGGTGGTGGCTGTCTCATGATATCCACTCGTTGTGTCTATTTGCTGTTTATTGGTTATTTCCTCCTGTTGCTGAGTTTGTGTTGCTGGACGCCGCAGCTGATGCGGACCGGTCTAGAGAATATACTTCGTGAGATCCGTCTTCTCCAGCACGTTCGCGAGCCGCTGGCGCACGTACTTCTGGTCCACCTCGAACTTGATGCCGCCCATTTTCGGCGCGTGGAACGACACTTCCTCCGTGATCTTGGACACGATCGTCGCGAGGCGACGCGCGCCGATGTCGTCCGTCTGCGAGTTGACCTGCGCCGAGATCTCGGCGATCTCGTCCACGGCTTCGTCTGTGAAGCTCAGCTCCACGCCCTCGGTTGCCATGAGCGCGCGCGTCTGGAGCAGCAGGCTGTACTCGGTCTCCTTCAGGATGCGCACGAACTCCTTGGCTCCAAGCGGTGACAACGCCACGCGGATCGGGAGACGCCCTTGCAGCTCCGGCATCAGGTCCGACGGCTTGCAATTGTGGAACGCGCCGCTCGCGATAAACAGAATGTGGTCCGTGTAGATGAGCCCGTAGCGCGTGCTCACCGCGCAGCCTTCCGTGAGCGCCAGCAGCTCCTTCTGCACGCCCTCGCCCTTGCGGTAGTTGCCGCGCGACTCGCCCGCATTCGCGAGCTTGTCGATCTCGTCCAAAAAAATGATGCCGTTGTTCTGCACTTTCTCGATCGCCGCCTTGACGACCTCGTCTTCGTCGATGATGTCGTCCGCTTCTTCCGCCGCCAGCCGCGGGAGTGCTTCCTTCACGGTCAGTCGCTGGGTCTTGCCGGCGGCGTCCCCGCTCTTTCCCGACGAGAAGCGCGACTTCATCAAACTGTCGAGGTGCTGCATCATGTTTTCGATCTCCGGCGGGATCTCCATCATCTCGGGCAAGCGGCCCTTGCTACTCTTCTTCGTCAGCGTCTTGAGCTTCACGTTCACGAAGCGATTATCCGCTTGGCCGCTGGCGATCTGGTCGCGAAGCGACTCGCGCGCGGCGTCACTCAGCGTCGTGGGACCCGAAAGCAGATCCACGAGACGGTTGATCGCGCGCTCGTGGGCTGCTGCCGCGTGCTGCTTGGCCGCTCGGTCACGCTCCATGTCCACCGCAACGTCCACGAGGTCCTTGATCATCGACTCGGTGTTGGAGCCGTAGATGCCCACTTCCGTGTACTTGGTAGCCTCGACCTTGAGGAACGGCGAATCCGTCATCTTGGCGAGGCGGCGCGCGATCTCCGTCTTGCCGGAGCCCGTGGGGCCGCTCATGAGGATGTTCATGGGCGAGATCTCAGCGCGCAGCACGTCGTCCTTGAGCTGCCGGCGGCGCCAGCGGTTGCGCAGCGCGATCGCGACGGCCTTCTTGGCGTCTTCCTGGCCCACGATGTGTTTGTTGAGCTCGCGTACGACATCTTCCGGGATCAGATCCGTGCCCCACGAGTGGCTCGAGTTGAGTACCGCGAGGCTGTCGCCGCCACCAGCAGCAGTAGAAGAGACGCCTGCAGCCAGGAAGCGCGCTGGACGCGCCGCCACCGCTCGAAGGCGCAGGACGCTGCGCATCATCATCATGGAGCTTCCAGATCCTTCGTTCCAATTGTGTCGATCGACTCGGTGGTCTGAAGGATTCACTGGTGCGACCTTCGCGCAACCTTCGACACCGTCAACCAACACCCGCCATTTTTGCATTTTGGCGCCAACGCTTTTCGCCGCGACGATGCTGCTGAACGACTCGGAGCGCATGCTGCTGCAGCGCCTCATGGTGCGTCCGGACAGCGGCGTCCTCCATGCGCTGTGCCCGCGATATTACGCCCAGTTGTTCGCTCTAATATGTGCAAGAAAACGCGCTGTGGTTGCGTGGAATGCGCAGGCGGCTGGCGCGATGGAAGAGGTCCAAGTGCGAAGGCTCGCCAAGAAGCTCACGGGAGAAGGTGCGGTGGTACGCAGGCTGCGTGCACACGCACGGTCTCCAGGTCTGACGTCGTACTGTTTGCACTGGTGCTTGCGTGTAGAGATGAGCAAGAGCGATGTGGACGAGATGGCCAACAAGATCGCGGCGACGATCCGCGCGTTCGCACTCGACGTGCGGCGCGGCGTCTACGACGACGGCAAGATGTATGTGGCGATTGTGAACACGGTACCCGATTGCTCCTACCCTGTGCTTGGTGGGCGTGAAGACAGTGACACTGACGCGCTCGCGTGCCTTACCACCAGAGCAACGATGCACTGACGGCGTTCAGTAGCAACTTTAAGCCATGGGAGATCGTGTTTCTGCGCAAAGCCATCGAAGAAATCGTCGAGAGGTTGGTGGATAAGGAATGCACGTGTGGTGCCTCGACGTCGGTCTGGGTTATTTACAATGAGGCTTGCTTTCTGGTAGTGAGGGCGGCGCCGTGCACGAGGCCGACCTGATCAACCTGCGCGAGAACACGACCATCAGCGAGATCCACGAGCTCATCCGGAAGCTCTCGGCGGAGAAATGGCTCGCGCCGAGTCTGCACGCGGGCGACTCGGCTGGCCTCACGCTCGGTCCGCGGACGTACCTGGAGCTCATCGCGTTTCTGCGCGACCTCGAGATCAAAAAGTGCGCGATCTGCACGTACGAGATGCTGCAGGGCGTCGCGTGCGCTGGCGGCTGCGAGACCGTGCTGCACACGACGTGCATCGACAACTTTGAGGCGAAGGGGCTGCAGTACAAGTGCTCCGAGTGCAAGACACCCGTCCGCCAGAAGCAGCAGCGCCAGCGCTAGAACAGACGTTGCGAGCGCGCTCTCTTTTATATATCCACCGTTGCTTTATTTTTTTCATTTTCGTTTTTCGCTTGTTAGGTGTCTTTAGACGATCTTGGACGCCTCGGGGTCATAGGGCAGGATGGCCGCCGCGACCTTGCGGTCCTCGGCGTTCAGGATGTTGAACGTCGCGCACGCGTTGACCGAGTCCAAGTACTCGAGAACGATGCCGTTCTCCTTGAGGAACTGCTTGATCTCCGGGTCGAGGTCGAACTGGATGCGCTCGCCACAGCCGAGCACAAGGATCTCTGCACGCACGCGATGAAGAAAAAAAGACAGAAAACGCTCAGCTCTTTGTTGGTTGGAAGAGGTAGAGAAAAACAAAAAAAGCGCACCGATGGGCGGATTCGCGACCGTGAACACCGTCATGCTCTCCTTTGTGATCTCCTCAAAGCGCTTGGGCTTCCACAACTGCAGCGAGGAACCAACAGCAACTCGTTATCGCGATCAACAACGCTGCATTGGCAAAGCAAAGGAGCGAGTTGCGAAGCGTACCATGGCGATTTCAGGGTACAGAGCGACGCCGCCGCGCATGTTCTGGAGACAAATAATGCGTCAGTACCAGCGCCAAGCGCATCGCATACAAGTCGCTGCAGCACGCACCACGTCGTTGATCACGAAGCCGCCTTCGTCGTAGTCGGTGACCGAGATCTTGGCCGTGCCGTTGAGCATTTCCTGCAACACACAAGCCACACACTGAGCCGCAGTCTCCCGGGCGCAACCGCGCGTTCTCTCACGCGTACCTTGTGCAGGTCGTGGCCGTAGTTGATCGCGCGGCGCTGGACGGCAGCGGCGGCCGACGGGCGCGCGGCGCGCACGCAGCGACGCAGCCCCAGCATCCTCTGCTCGCTCGCTTCTCACTGTGTGTAATAGCCACAAGCAGCTCGATGGCGCATGCTCCGAATAGTAGCCTGCGCCGACGTTTTTGGTCATTTTGACAAAGAGCGCGAGAATGGCGGCGACCACCGACGGCGACGCCGTCCACGAGCAGTTGATGCGCGAAGCGCTGCGAGAGGTAGAGGCCGCATCCACTGCGACGTGTCTGCTGCCAGTGCGCGGTTGTGTGTGCGTGGCTAAATGCAGCGTGTTGTGGCGCAGGGCGAGCTGGCGCTGCAGCGCGGCGAGGTGCCCGTCGGCGCCGTGTTTGTGTACAAGGGCGAGATCATCGCGCGCGCCGCGAACCGCGTTAACGAGCTGTACAACGTACGTGCGTGCGCGTGCAGCTTGCTTTCTCGTTGGAGTCGCGAATGACATGCTGCTGTTTGTGTGAAGGCCACGAAACACGCGGAGGTGGTGGCCATCGAAGAGATCGCGGCGCGGTTCGGCGACGACGCTGCCAACGTGCTGGCGAACACAACGCTGTATGTGACCTGCGAGCCGTGCATCATGTGCGCCGGCGCGCTCGCGCACGTCAACATCCAGCGCGTGTACTTTGGGTGCCACAACGACCGCTTTGGTGGCTGCAGCTCCGTGCTGAGTCTGCACGAAAAGTCGTACGCTGCTGCCGACGAGCCTCGTGGAGAGTGGGAGTAGGACTGATGCTTATAATGTGCGTCTATGTGTGCATTGTGGCTGTTGTCGTCAGGGCGCTGCCGGACAGCGCCATGCATAACGACTTCCCGTCCGTATCGGGCGTTCTCAAAGACGAAGCGATCGTTTTGCTGCGCAAATTCTACGAGTGCGACAACCCTCGAGGTAAGCGCCAATAGTCGTAGCCACTGAGTGTAAAGCACACGTCATAACGCGGCGCTTTCCGATACGCAGTCGAAGACTCCAAGAAGCGACGAAAGAAGCCGACGTCCACAGCGGCCGCGACTGAAGCAAACTAGAGCCCCTGTCAGCTGTAGTAAGTCGTGTTTGCTCTATTGGGGAACGCGAATAACACGCTATATACCGTCTATCGTCGCTCTATGCGTCCACTGCTTTCGTCTTTTGCAGCGCGCTCTGGTACGGCGGGTTGATCGGCTTTTGCAGCGGCTCTTTGTGCACGTACTCGGCGTCGTCCAGCGGGTAGGACTGGTCGGCGTCGAAGCCAAACACGTCGCCCGAGCCGAGGAACACGACGTCCACGCACACGCCGCGTTCCGCGTCGACGTTGCTGCAATACGCGTCTTCCGTCTCATCGTCGCCGACGTACTGCAGATCCAGCAAGTTGCGCTCCATGCTCGGCACGTACCCTTCAGGCAACTGGAAGCCCTCGCACACCACAAACGCCTCGAAGCTGGAATTGCGGCTCGCCTTTGGCTTCGCGCAAGTCACTTTGCGGAAGAAGCGGCGCAATTGCGCATACAAGAGCGAGACTTCTTTCCCACGGAACAACTTGGCGACGAACGCGCCGCCGGCTTCAAGCACATGCAGCGAGATATTGAGACCCGCGAGCACGAGCTGCGCCTGCAGGTACTCGTCCAAATCGTGGAGCCCAAGCACATCGGGAGCGCCGTCGCTGACCACAACCTGCGCTTTCTTGCCCTCAAAGTGCGCGATGATCTCGTCGGCCGTCTGCTTGTGCGTGATGTCGCCCTTGAGCTGGATGACGCCGTCCAGAGGTGCCATCTCCATCAGGTCCACGGCGATGATCGTGAAGTCGTCCTCCGTCACGCCTGGCGCTTGCTTGGCACGAAGGCGCTCCGCGATAACTTGGCTCCAACCGCCCGGCGCGGCGCACAGGTCCACTACACGCGACGCACCTATGTGGACATAACCGCACATCGTGTAAGCACACAAGCAGCATATATTCGGCCATCGCTGCAGTTAAGACGCACCGTCGAGCAGTTGGAATGTGTCATCGAGTTGGATCAGCTTGTACGCCGAGCGCGCGCGGTAGCCCTGCTGCTTGGCGATGCGGTAGTAGATGTCCTGCGCAGCGAGATGACGCGGAAACAATCACGTGAGCAGCAGCCGCGTGGGCCCATTAAGAGAGAGAGAGAGAGCGACGCACGCGCTTGTCCTTGGACGTCTTGCCCATGGTTTGTGTGTCAATCAGTCGGCCGACAGATAGCTCCACTCACCGCGGTTACGGAAACGACGCGGCCGGTTACGGTTCCGTTTTGGACCGTAACCAAGACTGTACCCAAGAGAGAAACCATGGGACGGGGGAACACTGCCAATAGCCGGTTTCGAGAGTCCAACACGTCCCTGCGGCGCAGTATTCAGAGCAAAACCTGCACTCTTGCTGGCAACTGGCCTGCGCTCTTCACATGCATCAATATGCCTTTAATATTACATATATTCGTATATTTAATGATAGTATATATTGTAGTTTTGCTGTGTTTCTGTTATTAAAAACCTTTGATAATAAATGCTCAGAATAAAATTTATATCTCATATATGCGATGGTACATGCTGCGACAGTGGGTTTCGGGCCCACGGGCTTGTAATAAAAGCAGATGCGTCTCTGTTTGCGAGAAGACACAGCGTCAACAGAAAACGGAATGCCACATTCGGGGCTTCGTGACTGTCGTCATCACCGCATTCGCGCGCTCGCACGCTTATCCCAGCAGCAGCAGCAGCAGCATTTCGCGAGCGTAGCATAGCACAGCACACGCTTCAATCCGCGCGCGCCCACATCTTAATCCACTCGGCGTCGCAGAGCGTCAGGTCGTCGCCCCCAAGAGGATCTGGAAGGAAACGACAGAAAGTGGAAGGAAGATGACCGGGTCGAACCGCGACTTCGCCGCCAGCAGCGACGCCACTATGAGCGACAACCAGTACTCGCACGCGGTGGCGTCGGCGCCTGCGATGGACCAGCAGCACTGGAGCAAGTCGCTCTCGGCGCAGATCGACGCGGTGCAGCGGCGCCCGAGCGTCACGGAGACCAGCAGCACGGCGAGCGAAGACTTTGGCGGCAGCCACTTTGACTTGGACGACCGCAGCAGCATTAGCGCCGCGCCCACCGCTGTCCGCAGCAATGCCCGAGACTCGGCGGGCAGCAGCGCCTCCATCGCGAGCAGCACGGGGAGCGACGCAGCCGAGATGCGGTGGGAAGCCCGCCGCGCACGGGAACGCGCCGAGCAAGAGGCCGACCAGAAGCTCATCGACGCCGTGTGCAAGGCGTCGCTGCTCGAATACAACGAAAAGGAGCGCGCACTGCGCAACTACGAGAACGAGATCGTGTCGAAAGACGCCGACTTGCACTCGGGCACCACGATGCTGCAGCAGCAGCGGCTCGACGCCGAGAAGCGCAAGCGCAACGCGATGCAGCGCGTGATCAACAGCAAGCAAACGGCGCAGCAGATGGCTGCGAAGGCACGTGAAGCCACCGGACTCTATGAGCAGAAGAACGCAGAGAGGCTCGCGAAGACGGCCGAGCTCGAGGAAATCCGGCAGCAGAACGAGCGCGAGCTCGCATTGCTCGCTGTGCAGCAGCGCAAGGAAGAAGCGATCCGGCGGCGCGAGGAAGCCGAGCGTCGTGCGAAGGAAGCAAAGGAGAAGGCGGAGGCGATGCGGTCCAAGGCGTTCCAGGCCGTGCAGGTGGTGCGCGAGCAATCGAGGAAGCAGATCGAGACCGAGCTGGTCCACGAAGAGGACCACCGGCAGTTGGAGATGCAGCGCAAGCTGCAGGAGCTCGAGACGGAGAAGGCGCTCGCGAGAGACCGCCGCGAGGCAGCGGCGCGCAAAGCCGCCGAGGCCCAGCGCCGCGCCCAGGAGCTCCGCGCACGAGCCGATGCTGCGCGAGCGGCGCTCGAGGCTTCCGCTGCGGCAAAGCAGTCGTAGTAGCGTGTGCGGTGATGGTTTTTCTTAATATAATGCGTTTTTGAATGCACTTTTCTTCTCATGGACAAGCTGAGCAACATGCGAACACTGCGAGCATTTATTCATTCGAGAGACTAAATATATAGGAAATAATAAGTTGGGGGCGGCGTTCTCTCTCGATGCTTGTGCCTTGTGCTGCTGCCGATTACATGCAGTCCAGATCGTTCTCGAGACACGACAGGTGAGTCTTTTCAGGAGCAGCCGCCGCGATGACGACCCGCGGCGCTTGCTGCTTCCCCTCTGCTGGCGTCTCGCTGTCGTCGTCAAAGCTGCCGCTGGTGCTCGATGTTCCTTCCGTGCCGTTCTCGCTCAGACACGACAACGAGCGTCGGCGGCCGCCTTTCGGAGGCGACGCGGTGGCGGCTTTGCTCCATTCTCGCGACTCCACGTCGCTCTGGGACACGACGCTTTCTTCCGCTGCCAGTTCCTCTGCTGCAGCGTCAACCGCCGCTTCTTCTTGGAACCAACCGTACGCCAATATATCTGCCACCGTCGGCCGCAGCTGCGCGTCGAAGATCAGCATCGACTTGAGCAAGCCCCGCACTTCGTCGGACAGGAACTTGGGGTACGCGATCGCGTTGCGGCACACGTCTTCGCGCAGGCGCACGAAGTTGGAGTCGTCGAACGGCGCGCAGCCGGTCAAGAGCGCGAAGATCAGCACGCCGGTGCTCCACACATCGGCCGGGCCGCCGTGGAAACCCTTTTGGCGCGCGGCCGAGTTGAGAAAGAGCACTTCGGGGCTGCAGTACAAGGGCGTGCCGCAGATTGTCTTGAGCATCTCGCCCGGAGGCGCGATCTCCGAGAGGCCGAAATCGATCAGCTTGACGTGGTAGTCGGGCGTGATCAGCACACTATGGAAGAAAAGCACGGATTGTTAGAAATAAAGAACATAGTGCAATGCACGACATTCACACTGAACAGGACAACGTACTTTTCCAGTTTCAGGTCGCGGTGGTACACGTGGCGCTCGTGGCAGTAGTGGAGCGCCGACAGCAGCTGCCGCATCACATGGGCGGCCTGCACCTCCTTCATCTTGCCATGGGCGAGCAAATGCTCGAGCAGGTCGCAGCCTTCGACGAGCTCGTGCACAATGCACACACGGTGCGACGTCTCGTAGGCTCCGAGGTACTTGATAATGTTGGGGTGCTCGAGCGACTTGGAGATCTCAAGCTCCGACACGATCTTGAGCAGCCTTCGTTGCACGCGGTAGATGGCTTTCTCCTGCGTGTAGTCGCCGTCGGCGACCATGGAGCGGCGCACTTCAATCATCGCGGCCTTGTCAAACACCTTGATCGCCACTTCGCGTCCCGTGGTCGTGTCCACGGCCGCATACACCTTGGACGTCGCTCCGCTTCCCAGCAAGCGGCCGAATGTAAACTAAACAGCAAACAAAAAAGCAGATCACACGCGTGCGTGAACAACCACGTTGGGTTTACACGGCAGCAGACAAAAACCGCAAGACTCACTCTCTGCTGCAGCTCGTCCTCGGTGACCATGTCGCCCATGATGGCGCGCAGGCGGTCGTGGATGCTCAGACGCTTGCTCTTGTGGCGGATCGCGTCCTTCTCGCGCGAAATGGCGTCTGCGCCGCGAACAGACGCGGCGTGCACCTTGGGCGTCTTCGCGTGCGCCAGCGGCGCCGTATCGGGCAGCAGCACGCTCACGGGATCCACGCGCCAGAGCGCACCGAAGCCCGTCATCTTGGGGAGGATCGCCGCCAGCATCACGCTCTTCCTGTAATACCGTGCAACGGACTGCTTGCGGCCCGCGCGGGTAATTCCCAAATGCGCCATTAGAAAAAGCGTATGGGGGCGGGCGGCGCCGCTCGCTCGCTCGATCAACCCTACCCCGCGCCCTCACCAACGGGGCTATTATCTTTAGCCGCAAGCTAAAAATAGGTATCAGCAACCAATCAGCGCGCGCGAGGAAGGTTACGGTGGGTTATGCGCTCGTCCAGTCGCAGCGGGCCAAGGCGTAACCAGACCAGAGGATGCTCCCAGCAGAAATGGCGTCGACGCGACGGTCGCGATGATGCGATGATGCGAGGACGGACCGAGATGCATGAGTCAAAACTCCATACAATTTTCGACATGTATGCGCGGCGGCGCTATGTGGACGCGCTGCTGTTTTTTTTTTTTTT
>JAADVP010000212.1:0-30499 GCA_023335675.1 Globisporangium solare | reverse complement strand
GGCCACTGGCGCAGTACAAATTCTTCGATTTGATTCAAAAACGCTGAACAAAAGATTCCAGACGGTCGACCGAAGTGAGCTTGAAATTAACGAAAACCAACGCGAGACATGGTTTATTCCGACGCACGAGCTCAAGTACAACCGAGACCATCCAATCGGGACTGGCGCCTTTGGCGACGTGTACAAAGCCACGTGGCTCGGAACGCCTGTTGTGATTAAGTTCATGGGGTACGAAGCCGACGGAGGCGAATACAACCGTGAGCTGTTTTTCCACGAGTTGCAAGTGTGGTTCCCTCTCAACCATCCGCACGTGATCAAACTGTTTGGCGCGTGTCACGTCGGGAAGCGCTTCTTTGCATGCGAGTACGCTGGAAACGGCACGCTTGACACGTTCCTGAAAAATGGAGACAACGTCAACCAGAAATGGCGCAAACTGCACCAGGTCGCGCTCGGTTTGCAGTACCTGCACTCGCTGAGCATTGTCCACAATGACTTGAAATGCGACAATATTCTGATTGGTGCCAATGGAGACGCCAAGATCACGGATTTCGGTCTGAGCTGCATTCTAAATTGCGTGGAAGTGAAAGTCGAGAACAAGAAGATCGGAGCAGTGCAGTGGAAGTCACCCGAGCATCTGCGCGGAGATCGACTCACAGTGGCGTCAGACCTGTATGCGTTCGGCATGTGCATTCTGGAAGCCGTGAGTGGAGACTACCCTTGGGGACAATTCGGTGACGCTACTGTTCGCTTTCATGTGCGGAAAGGAAGCCTTCCGAAGGTGTCAATGGGGGTTTTAACAGCCGCAGAACGCGCTCTGGTCGAGATGATCTGTGCGCCAAATCCGTCCGATCGCATTTCGATCTCGTTGGTCGTCGAGAAACTGCGCGAGTTTGCAAAACAAGAGTCCACTGTCTCAATCGATTCGGGATGAGTGATAGAATGTGTGAAAGTTTCCTTCAGCATGTGTGATTGCATAATTTTATCATGCTACTTTTCGCTTGTAAGCTGCTGTCGTTAATGTGCGCAGCGACATCGCTTCTTGGTTTCATTTCCTTTCTTTGATCATCTGCAAGCAGAGTCAGTGAATCAGAAAAGTACGTTCAGAATTGATTCCGTCCTCCACATTTGCTGCTGCTACGCATGCCGCTCACAGGTCGTGCCCTTAAGATTCGCTCTCGTGTCCGAGAAAATTCTTTTCTCTGCATCACCAGCCAGCCGTTACTCCTCGTAGTCGCCGTAACGAAGGAGCAGCATGCATCTTCGCATGGCCGTAACCTTTCGAAGCGCGCTTCGTTATGAGTCGCATTGCGCGTGTAGGAGCCTTTTCCGCTCCCATTTTCCGTTTTCTTTGTCCGAGCGCAGTTAGTAGCTATACGATAGGCGCGCGCGTGCAGAATCTCGATACAGACCTTCTCCATGGGACGGCAATTTGCGTCGCTTCTTCATGCAGCGCTTCTTGGGTGTCTCTGGTTAATCCGGGCGGCAACGGCGCTGCATCCAGTCTCCAACAAGCTGCCAGCGCTCGAAGATTACCGCAAGTACATGATGGAGGACGCCAACAAGAAGTTTGAATCTGCAGCAATATCGATACTCACGCAGGGAACGTGCTACTCGCCGTTCCATAACCCCGAGTACCCGATGAGCGGCAACCCGGGGAACCTTGGGATGCTCGGCGATGCAATGTACAAGGACTTTGCGTTCATCAAGAACTTCTTCTCGATCGCACGCACGTACTACTCGAGCTACTACGGCATCCCAGTCGTCCCGGCCGTGGCCGCGAATGGAGTCAAGTTGTATCTGGGAGTATTCATGACCAACAAAGCGTGGTACGACAGCCAGGTCGTCGACGCCATCGCTGCAGTCAAAAAATACCCAGACACGATCGTCGCGATTCTTGTCGGCAATGAGAACGTCTGGCCGGCAGGGCCGTACTCGCCCAAAGACGTCTCAGATCGCATCTCCGACATTCGCAGGCGTGTGCGCGAGGGAACAGGGCGGACAGTTCCGATTGGCACTGTGCAGCGGGCGACCGAGTGGATCGACACTGGCGACCGAGCCGCGATCACAGCGCTCGCAGAGAACTGCGACATCATCGGCGTCAACACCTACCCGTTCTTTGACAGCAACTACAATCCCCAGTATCCAACCGCGATTTTGAATGGAATCTGGGACAATATGATGAACTTGTATCCGCCCGCGAAAGTTCGCTTGACGGAGGTCGGTTACCCCACCGGCGGTGCTGCGCCAGTGTACGCGTCAAACAACGTCCCAAGTCTTGCCAACTCGCGCAACTTTTACAACGCGTACCTGCAATGGAATCCGTCCCGAGGTGGCGGCGAAGCGTTTTGGTTCAGTTTTTTCGACCGAGCGCCAGACGACAACACGATGCTGATCGACTTGGAGACGTACTTTGACTTTTACACTTGGAACCGCGCGAGTAAAGCAGCGGATTATCCGGTTCTTTTGATTGTTCTCGGTCAGGCATACTCACCCCCAGCAGTGTCGACCGTTGTCGTCACCACAAGTGCGCCGGTGACCACAGTGTCGCCGATGCCTTCTCCAACGACAAAAGCACCAGCAACGCCCCACCGACAACCCAGGCTCCAGCAGCGACCACCAGTTCGCCAGTCGTCCCCACTCTGCCGTCAACAGTATGTCGAGTGAGAAAGATCTTCTATCCATAGTGTATAGTGTCCAACCAGCCTCTCGCTCTACCTGTGAAAACATAAACAATTTCACATACCCTGGAGTCCAGATTGGGGGCTAAAGCAATCTCGGGTTGCAAAACGCAGCATAGTAGAGTGAGGAGAGAATGTGTCGAATATTCATGTAGCAGCATTGAATTGGCTCCGTTTGTTCATACACTCACACGGCGTCTCGGTTCTTGGGGACTCGTTTTGCAGCCGCTGATCCTCACAGACTTAGATCCAGCATCGCACCAGTGTACTCGGGACGAATGTACGGGACCAAACTTTCTCCAAACGCGTCATATAATAATTCGACGATGCCCGTCAATGCAGGAGACGAAAACGACGACGCTACCTTGCGTTTCGTGGTCTTTGTCATCGAGAAATACGTGCCAGATGCGTGCTGGAGAACGCACATAACACACAGACATGCATATACTGCGTCAGCACATCTTCTCACAGTTTAATATCCAGACAAAAGCAAAACGTACCACAAGAATGCCCAGGCAGTTTTGTGCCTCAAGTCGCTCGACAAGGTTTGGATTCGAAGACGACAACGCAGGTTCCAGGCGGTTGTAATACTGTGCAAGGTTGGGGAACAGCAATCCCTCCATGACCAATGGACCCAGGTACATCATGCCTAAACCACAGTTCCCGCCGTTTAGTTGCGCATACGCGAAGAGCATCAAAGCGAGTAAATGGTGTTTTGCCAGCAACATACACACTTACCGTAGAGTGCGCCGTACTGGGTCGTGAACGGACACGACGGATCAGTGATGGCTTTGTGGTACGTTTTCGACACGCGCGGCTGGATGTTTTCGTACGTCTCGCCGTACCGCTCGCAGATCTGGGCGACCAGATGCGCGGCGTATTTGCGCAACGCCCAGTGGTCGTCAGCGGGATTTTCACACAACTGCTTGCCGAGGACGCACGTCAGGATCGCTGGCAGCAATTGATGGAGCTACAGTCGCAGGAAATGGACGGATACAGGTGAGTCACGAAAGATAAGCATTGCAACGAAGACCACGCATGCAAGCAAGCAGTGCAGGGAGAAAACGTACATATAACTCCACGCGCAGATGCTGATTGACGAGAAGGCAGCGGCAGACGCGCATCAACGAGAATAGCAGCGACAGGTCTTGGCTGCTGTGCTTGACCTACGTAGGCAGACAGCGTCACAACACCGCAGCAAGATCTGGTCAGCATGATACAATATAGACAAAGCAGTGCTGCATCCACTCTTTTTATGCAGTGTATACCTCTTCGTAGACAAAGCGCGAGAAGTACGGGAGCAGCTGATGAATGCCCGGGTCGTTGGCGAGGCTCGTGAATGCGGCGCGCTGGGACTCAAAGTCATCGCTCTTGACGGCGTCCGTGATGTTCGTGTAGTAGAGTTGCATCTCTTCTGTGAGCACATGCTTGACGAGCGGCTTGTGGTCGATTTGGTTCACGAACGCGTCGTCCTTGATGGACGTGCGGCGGCTCGAGTCGTCCTCGATCGACTCGTTCTCGGGGATCATCGGCTGCACGCCGTCCACCGCGAGCCAGTGGATGTTGAGCACCGGGTGCATCGGGATCTGCGGCAGTGGCGCATTCAGGATCTCCGAGAGCTCGAGCTCCTCGTCGTCGGCAAAGAAGAGGCTCTTCTGCTCGTCGCACTGTCGGTACTTGACGGTCCCCGGCGCCCCAAACCCATACAGACTCTATAGCCACAGGCGCAGGCAGGCAAACACCACCGGCGTGAGTGCAACGTACGCAGCGAAAGAGAGAGAGCAAGAGAGGGCGCATACCTCGACGTTGCGCGCCTGCAGCGCCTGGTTGACGTGGTTGGTGCCGAGCGCCGCCTGCTTGGAGTGGCGGCGGAACTTGAGCGCATCCTGGATGATCTCGCGCACGCGCAGCTCCACCTCCGGCAGCAGCTCGCGCACGCACGCGTCGCTCAGTGCGTCGATGCCGAGGCTCTGCGCCACGACCTGGAGCGACTCGGGCCGCAGCACGCTCATTGTGGAAATGGTGCCGCTTGTTTTCGGGAAGGGAAGTGGCAGATACCGGTGCGGAGACCGGTTTTGATACGAAAAGGGTTGTCAGTTGGTGGAATAGGAACTTATGCCTTCTGTTTTAAGAAATGTACTGCACTGTGCTGTCAACAATATATCAATTATTGATGGTACAATTTCACAATTATTTTCTAATTTCAGACAGGGCAACAAGAAAGTCCGCATTGCCATTGAGTCTGCTCTCTTTCGTCCACGTTGAGCTAAGAATACACACCACGAGGTTGTATGAGCGACTCTGCTTTTATTCTTTGCGTTCACTGGTACTCCTTGTGCTTAGAAGCCGAGTTGGCGAAGGCGACTGCTGGTCGTTCGCTGTACTGACGAAGGGAGGGACACAGTTCTTACAACTCTGGCTCACTGAGTGGCATATTCACCGCAGCCGATACAAGCGGGATGCAGCTAGGATATCATAGTCACGACGATATCAAACATGTCAAGAGTCTGATTGTTGGATTCTCATTGAGAGAATAGAATGCGCACCTGTCCTTGCTGCACACGAAGATGTACACGTTGTCCGCAGCTCCGGTTTCTGAGATGCACTCAACGTCAGACAGGTACGTGCACTGCACATTCTACGCATTTTTCCATGGAAAGATTGGTGAGATTCAGCAATGTCAGACGTAGCAATGGGATGTATGGAGAGGAAAAGACCAACCGGAATGACGAGAGGGATGACAAGCAGACTCTTTGGGACTCGGTACAGCTCGTGGTCGTAGTGGTACGCGGCAGTGATGTCCGTCACAGCCTTGGTCCCAGCATTCTACAACACATCGTCGTAAGTATTCATCTTGTATTTCACTTCAATTGAGTGAGAAGACGGACCTGAACATTGAGCTTGATTCGGAACGATGGTCCGATGCCCTGAACTTGGGCATTCAGACGGATCGCCGCGCCAGTGGAGTACGACACTGGCCCCTGTCGGGCAAACAACAGTCAATAATTCAACTAAAGCAGACACAAACTCAAGGACCACACCTGTCCATCTTTGATGATTTTCACATATGTTCGTGCGGTTGTCAATCGCAGTTTGCATAGATCGCGCTGGAAGTGACGGTGCATCTCAGTTGCGTGGTCTCGCTCTCGTTGGGTCTGCTCCACGTACAGCTTGGTCTTCTTCGGAATGTTGAGGGGAATGTCTGGGATCAATGATGTGAGCGCGCAAATGGGAGACAGCTTACTCAAGAAAACAGAAGTGAATGCTGCCGTACCTTGCTCAGGAGGCGGTCCCGCAGCTTCAGATATAGCCTGTACATCGTTCACCAAAGCCATATAATCAGCACAATCGTCGCATCAACTCCATAGCATTCATTTGGGGTGTCCAAGACGTACCTCTAGGCTCGCCGTTCGCTCGAGTATCTTGAGTGTTAGCCCTCCGGTCTTGGAAATAAGGACCAACGAAGCTTCTTCACGGCCATACTGTCCGAAGATCATGCCAGTCAGTAACGATTCTGTCGGCAGCGAGCACACCTTGACTTTTTCGTTGTACAGAATCACTTCGCCGCTGCGTAGAGCTACTAAAACTCCTCGAGTGTCCTTCGTTCGCCGCAAACTGAACGATTCGATGGCTACAATATCGTCCGTCATCATCAAACTCCAGTTCTTCTTTCCTTTGAGGTGGTACGACGTCAACTTGCGGTTCGTGCAGGCGATGACAATGCTTTTCTCCAGCTGAAGGAGACCGCATGGAGGCGACTCCAACTCGATCACCGTCTTCAACAGCTCGCCATTTTTGATCGTGTACACCGAGCCGTTCCGAGTAGCCACAACGAGACGGCATTCAACGTCGTACAACCCGCACGCGACAATTTCGACAAGAATCCCTGGCACTTTGATCTGCTGGATGATCGATGTCCCTTGTGGATCGAGGATGTAGACCATCATGGATTCGGTCGTGACAATAAGGCTACAGAGGCACGAAAGAGTAATGGTGAGTCCCCGAACTTTTTTAGGATACAAGATGTCGCAACTGCGTACCAACTGATAGCATCCTTGTCATCCATGTTCTTGTTGATCGAGGTCATACAGGTGACGCAAGAGCGCTCCACAAGCGGTTCGTCCATGAACCTCGTGACGTATTCGGCCTGTTCTTCGATGTCATCAATCGCGAGAAGTCCACGCGAGCGCTCCGAGATGCGGATGCCCAATCCCCTGAATTGAGATTTCGAGCAGCGTCAACGAAAGCACAACGCGTCAGTCTTTGCCGCATTCAGAGCCTGGTGAGCAATGGAAATATCTCATCGACGTAAGCTGATTCAGCGCTGCAGGAATTTCAATCGAGCATTTCGCGAGTCCTTCCCAGACTTTTAGTTCTTCAACGTCGATGTCAATTGCAGGGACGGTGAACTTGTAGTGAGGGGCGAAAATTGCGGTAAATGTAAATGAACGAGTCCGATGCGACAGCCAGCGCTGGAATTCGCGGTCGACTTGTGTCTACGCGCAGAATCGTACAGCGTCAATCCATTGAACGCTCCAGATTTGCTACTAGAAGTCGTGTGAATGTATCAGAGTAGAAATAACTGAGCGCCGATGGAACACCGAGGATCGCTTGCTCGCCATACAGTGACGATCCTTCGTTCAGGCAGAAGACAATGCAACGGGCGTAACAACGTGTTAACAAAGAAGAGCGTTGCCAAGTTGAGCATAGTGAAGAGGTCACCTTTGTACATCTTAAGTCGCTTGTCAGCATCCGCAACAATCAGCTTGGAGTCGCCATCGCCATAGACATCCACAAGTTTGACGCAGCTGTAACGTATCGCAAGAAAAGTTGAGTGATGCCGCCAAGCTACTACTTTGTGTAGTCCATCAGTGAATGCTCGGCGATCCATGCATACCCGGAAAATGCCTTGATCCCAGCAACCGAGTTATGGTACGCAGACAGCCACGGGCCTGCCCAGTAACAAGAGCAGAGGTCGGCGAATCAGTCGAGTGAACATTCGTGATCCGCGCACTGTCACCACTCACTCTTCTGGGGCTTCTTCGTAGCCTCCGTTGGCGCGACTGCCTCTTTTTCGTTTTCGTCGCTCATGGTCTCCTTGTGTTCTTGAGAAATGGTGACGGACGAGAGCAAAAACGGCGACGTCTGTCCCCAAAAGACATTTGGAAAAGATTGGATTCGGACTGTTATTTTCGCCAAAGAGACTGTTGGACACAGATTGCTTTATTAGCGAGGCTTCACTCAACGTTTAACCTAGAAAAATAACATTCCAGATCTCGCTCACACGGCATTTTCCTCAACCATGCAAATCATCAGGCGGTAAGGTAGATAAACAGGCAATGTGGGTGAGCTCACGAGATGCTCGTCTTGCGGATCGACTTGGTCGGGGACTTAAATAAACTGTTGCTTGCATTGGGAAACTCCGACGAGTTCCGGCAGTCCAGCACCTAGGATAAAGGAAAGGAAAAATGTCACAATGAGATTAGTTTCGTGCATATTGATAACGAGATCAGCTCCTTTCATCAGATGCAGGACGCACCATGAATCTTCCCGAGATAGACGTGTAGTGGTGCCAGATGACCGATTCGTCCACGATCGGAACGCGGATGTTGCCGCGATGGTAGCTGTCTGGGATCAACGCACAGCGGCAGGTAGTAAGGTCGGCGCATCGACTGTTTCGACGAATCGGAAGCCACAAGGCGCTGCATCTATGGAATAAAATGCATGCACAATTACGACGGTTAGAACACTGGGCGTGGTAGGTGGCCTATGGACCACACAAAGGACACATACCCTTCCAGAAACTCTGCCTCGAACTCGCATCCATGACATTCCACATTGATGGACACGACTGCAAATTCAAACATGTTCAAGTGAACGGATCGGGTCTCCGCAGTGTTGGCGACATCGAGTCCATTGACAGCAAGAAGTGCTGGCGCGAGGGCATTGTGGTGGGCAGCAGCAGCACTTGGCTCGCTCCCCATGACTTTGCCCATGTAGCCGTTCTTCATGCGCACGCGGATTTCGCTCAAATCAATCGTTAGCGGCTGGTCGCGGGTGTTTTGAACGACGACGCGCAGTTGGATGAACGCAGTCGCGCCGCGCGTGAGCACGCGGCAATCGGGACGATGAGCGACTGTGATCCATGCATCGGCGCCTTCTTGCCGGCTCTTCCCCCAAATGATTTGTTGCTGTAGCCGATAGGATAAACGATGGTCGCTCGTTAGCAAAGAAAAGTTTGCGTAGCTCTTCGCGCGCCAACATGGATACCTTGGTGGTGTATTTGCCTCTCGGAAGATACCGATTGCGGTCGAGATACTGGTAGAGCTCGTAGAAATCGTCTGTGCCGCACGAGCGCTTGAGCCGCTCGGGGCGCTCCACTTTCCATCGCGACACAATGTACTTTCTCCAAATCACGTCCTTCCTCCCAATCGACTGCCAATACACATTCACTTGCCTGCACACACACAAGAAGCACAAACGCGTCATCAGGAACCACAAGCTTCACCACCTACGCACCACAAAGCGCATCTGTACGCACATGGCGGCGATGAGGTCATCGGGCGACAGAAACCCAATCACGTATTCCACCTGCAGCATGCACATGAACAACAACAGCGTCAACCACCCGCAGCCGCATGATCCCCCGTGGGCAAGAGCGCCGCAAAAACAACACACCACGTCTTCGGTGATCGCGTCGGCGCTGGCTCCGCTCATGAGTGTTTCTTCTTCCACTCGAGCGCGTGGCTGTTTCCTTTCAAGATTCAATGCAACGCGCTTCTTTCGCACAGAGCGCGCGCTGGTTTCTTCTCTATGGGGACGCCCGCGCGCATCAATTTGGCCCCATTCCAGTCATCACGTTGCAGTTTGGCAGCGCTGTGGTGGAATGGCTTTTCTCTCGTTCTGCAATGGCATCCGTTCCTGTCTAGCTTTTGATTGGTGGAAATGTGGATATGAGGTCAACAATGGCGTGTACCAATACGAATGGTACATGGTGCCAATGAATGTACCCATGAACCCATTTGCAATGAGGAGAAGGGGAATACAAGGACCCCTAGCCCTGAGAGGGAACCCATGTCCTTGATGGCGGGAAACCGCTGTTGTCGGTTGGTTGTAAAAGATTTTATTGGGTCATTGACGGTACGTCACAGTGGGACATTTCGCCAAATTTGTCATAACACGCTATGCATATATCAACTTCAGAAAAACTAGTTTTAAGTCCAAAGTGAAAAATAGATGAAAACCGCTTCTGATATCTTCACTTGAAGTAATCTTTTGTCTTCCAAACACACTCCTATCGATTCTCGTTATTTTGTCGGGTGGCGTTAGCACCCATGGAAAGTCGCGTAAAGTTCGCGGCACGGCGACGGAACCCCATGGCTGGGGAAAAAAAAGGAAGGAAAAGCTGGCAGCATGCATGTGCGCGCTCCCTTTGTCTCTCTCTCTCTCTCTCTCTCTCTCTCTCTCTCTCTCTCTGTACATGCACGCCTGCCGCATTTAACGGAACTGCATCGGTTCGTTGCCCCGTTTCCTTCCATTTTGCGCAGCAGCAGCGTCGCGTAGTGGCCGACTTCCAGCAGCAGCAGCAGCAGCATCATCATCGCGCTCTCTGTCGCACACTCGCTCTTCTTTCTGTGGTTTTGCATCGCCACGACGTCAACCCCCACCCGCGTCGTTCGTCTCGCTCGCCCTTGACGTGAGAAAATACGAAACACCGCCAGACCGGACGACAGCGCAGTCGCAGCGACCGACCGGTCATCGTCGTGAGCCACTGACATAACGCGCGCGCCGCAGCGAGGAAGCCGCGATGATGCTGCAGCCGTCGGAGCCGCAGCTCGACTACGCCGACTCGAGCGAGAACTCGCACGACGAGGGCTACTTCACGCCCGCGCAAGGGCCGTCGCTGTCGTACGAGCGCAAGATCCGGCTCCACAAGTACGCCGAGAACCGTGCGCGCTCGTGTCTCGGGCTGCTCAGCGACTCGAGCAACGTGCTGTGGAAGCTCCATGATACCAAGTATGACGTTGAGCTCTTCAAGCCGAGCACCGACTGGTCCGAGTTTGTGTCTGGAAAAGCGATCGTCGAGAACGCCAATGTGCCATTCCTGCAGGTGCTCAAGGTGCTCTATGACCTCAAGACGTCGGACAAGTTCAAGCTCTTTCTGCGCAAAGTGCTCGGCGACATGTTCCTCGATGCCGACGTGCTCGAGGACCTCAATGGCACGGGCGTGTACCCGAACGCGAACCCACCGAAGGACCCGCGCGAAGTGTACAAGCAGGCGTCGATCAAGTGGTGGGCCATCAAGTCCGGGTCTCTCGCGAGCAAGTCGACGGATTTCTACGTCTTGGAGGTACCCATGTAGCCATCTGTAGCGGCTATTGCGTCGTCTTTCCCCTCTCATGTGCACAATTAAAATTGTGGTCTGTATTTGTGCAGTATATCGGGATTGAGACCCAGGCAGGCGAGATCGTGTCGTGTTATTTATTTCAGGAATCGCTGGCCGAGGTCGGCGGCATGCCGCACATCCAGGGCAATTACCTCGAGCGGTCCCAGTTCGATGCGCTGATCTGTAAATTCGAGCGGCGTGGAGATGCGGACGACGGTGTGCGCATCAAGATCGCGTTCCAGCGACCACCGCCGATGGTGACGCTGTTCCGAAGCAACCCTGCGATCGAAATGGTGCTGCAGTTTGCCAAAGGCATGCGTGAACTTTTAGAAAACCCGTCGGAGCCCCAAGAGATCTCGGTCGTGAAGACGTCGGCATGGGTGAAAGACAAGTACAACAATGAAAATGGCTCATCTTTCTGCCCAACTTTGATCGCAAATGTGGCTCACATTGTGTGCTTTTGTGTGTGTTTATTTTGCATCTGTGCTTGGGTAGTGAACGCCAGTTTTGTTATATTTGCGTGCGGCGATTCTCGTCGGTGTTTCGGCGGCGCCACCACTGCCGAACGTGCGGCGAAGTGATCTGCTGGAAGTGCAGCAGCACGATTCGAGTGCCGTCCATCAGTTTTACGCACAACGAGTCCGGGAAGCAAGTGCTCTCGCGCCACCAGCCGAGTATCCGCGTGTGCACCAAGTGCGTCGTGTCCAACCATCGTTCGAAAAGTGGCCGCGATCTGAACAATCAGGAAGGTCTGACCGAGTGGATGCGCAGCAACAGCCAGGGTCAGCTGGCAGAGCACCCATTCCACCAACGCATGCTGAGTCCGTCGCACTCGCAGGACCTGTCGGGAGCCCTCGACGATGGTGACCGTGGCCAACGAAATCAACTCGAAGGCCAGCTTTCCCGAAAGTACCGGCGACTCAGTATCGAAGACGACGAAGAGGAAAAAGAGGATAGCGGTGGTCAGCGACGAGAAACTCAGAAGGAAGGCATGCCAGGGTACAGTAACAACCAGGAGGAGGAACGGCTCTCGGAGTTGCGGCGAATGGGTAAGCGAGCATCGGACAGCAAACGCAACAGCAATGCCCCTGCTCGCCACAGCAACCAGGAGACGCGCAAGTCTAACCCACCAGTGCGGACGAGAAGATCCCAATCGCAATCGGATACCAGCAACGCTCGAGGAGGCAGCACGGCGATAACCCGAACCAGTGGCGGAAGCAACCGCAATATTGCGAGCGAGCAACAAAGGTATCCAAACGGGCAGCGAGACAGTTCTCGTTTCCCAACTGGCCGAGATTACGTGGTCGGGTCATTGTCGTCGAACGATGGGCTGCTGTATTCGTTCGATACTCGGCCGAGCACAACGGAGCAACTCGTGGTGCCAAACTCCAGTTACGTTCATGCTGCGTCTGCGTGGGCGACGAACAAAACCGAGGTGTTGGCTATGACGGGGGCGTTCCAGGAGCTCCTCACGAAGCTTGGTGGGGATGTGCACTTCGTGGTGGTTGGCTTTTCGACAGGTTTTGATGCGGATGTTATCGTCGACTTGCTGCGTCAGCTGGCGCCTGGTGTCCCATACATTGGCGGCACGATCGCGCGCGGCATGTGTGACGAAAACGCCTGGGTGTCGGTGAACCGCCACAACGATGAGGGATTGGTTACGTTGTGGGGCGTGAATGATCCTCACGGCATCTACTCTGTTGTGCATGCCGAGTATTCACAAAGCGACGCGCGTGAGAAGGCGTTTGCTGCAGCGAAGACCGCGTATGCTCGCGTTTCCGCAGATATTGATCCGGGCGAGAAGCCAGCGTTCATCTCGGTGTATGCGTGTCCACTGTTCGTGGAGCACGCGATTGAAGGCATTAGAGAAGCAATCCACTGTCCGATCATCGGCGGGTGCTCCTCGGACGCGGCAAAGCATCGTGATGGCGAATCGTCGGTCTCGTGGATCCAGATCAGTAGCAGCAGCAGTTCGGATTACACCAAGAGCGTTCGCGACGGACGCGGAGACTGGACCGAGATGGGTGTTGCATTCGCGCTCTGCTTTCCTAGTGTTGAGACATACGTGAGCTGGTTCAGCGGGTACAGTCCTGTCGGTACGAACAGCGAGTACTGCATGGGCACGGTGACGAAAGCGTCCAACAAGACTATCTACGAAATCGACTCGAAGCCTGCGGCCGAGGTGTACCAAGAGGTACGAGTTTCTGTGAAGAAGACCTTTGCGATATATGGTGGGATGTATGGCAATCTGATCAGTTTATGTCGATATGTGTGTCTTTTTCAGTGGCTGGATGTGGTCTCGGACAAGACTCAATCGGACTTGTCGTCGATCGGGTTCCCGCGATTGGGGAATCTGCACCCACTGGGCACGACCATTGACTTTGTCACGAACCAGATGGAGACGGAACGTCCTCACGAAGTCACGTCGACGTCGTCGCTATGTTCCATGCAGTCGAGCGACTGGTCAAAACTCATCAACATGACGGCAGTCATCACGGGAATCAATGAAGACGGGTCGCTGAGCACGACGAGTTCCATTGCGTCGGGCACGAATGTTGTGCTGATGGAGACATCGGCACAATCGCTCAAAACTGCGATCAACAAGGTACAAATGTGGCCTCCATTCAATTGAGTGGATGGCATCATCGTTTCTAATGTTTATGTCTTGGGTTACTTTCTCTTGCTTTAGATGGGAGCGCAAGCAGTGGAGAGCAACAAATTTTACATCCACGAGACGATCGGGTGCTTGATGTTCCTCTCTGCGGGTGTTCAAGCACTTCTTGGCCACAAAAGCATGGCCGAAATGGTCCGTCTCGTGCTGCGATTCTTGGACGTCTGGTTTTGCTTTTGTACTTTGTTTTGACCTTGACTGCTGCAATTTGTAGGTCGGTGCGTACAAGGACTGGTCGGGCGGTGCGTCTCTCATGGGCATGACCACGTTTGGCGAGATCGGTCATCTCCCGAACTCGAGCGATTTCCCGCACTATGACTCGCTCATGTTTGGCGCCATCATCTTCTCTAAGCGCAAACGCAAAGAGTATCTGTACTAAACGCCGCTGCGACCCCTTCAGAAGCTGTGAGCAACAGCCGCCAGCGCAACAATTTCAGCAGAAGCGCATCAGATTCGCAACATTGTTGTGGGCGTGTCCATGAAGCAGATGTCTCCCCATTTTGTGCAACTAGCCGTGTTGACTCGCACTGCAAGCGTCTCACCACCATAATATACTGTGTGTGTGCCTTCCATCCAACGCAACGACGTGAGCCAATGTGCGTGGCGATTTTTGCAAGTTCCAACTTCCAAGTCGTCCATTTCCAACAATTTCATATCAAACGTCACTATTCCCCCATTCTAAAAAAGTGACTATGATTGCTTTTTCGTGTTTCACCCAATCGAAAGTTTCCAAATTATATTCTCTTTACCAATAATTTCAGCGAATAAACACTCGTTATGGAGTTGATTTTATCCAATCATATGGCTGAAGATGCGGCAATAACGCCCTTCAATCCGACCATTTCGCCTTTTGCGTTGTGTGTGGTGCTGCTATCTGTGGGCGGATTGGCGCAGCAGGAGCGCATTTGCCGCGCGCGTGTGTCGCCTTCACTCGGGCCCCAGACGCAGTCTCTCTCTCTCTCTCTCTACAATCCGCGGTTCTTAGCAGCCGCTTCCACTCCCCACCAGACCGCAGCGCAGCGACCTCTCATTCGCATACACGCTCGTGCCTTTTGTCAAAGAAAGATGGGGGGAAGCTCGCGGCGCTCGAGCGAGAAGAGCAGCAGCCGCAAGCGCCGCCACAGCCGCAGTCGCAGCGTGAGTCCCGGCGCGTCGCGCAGCAAGCGCCATGCGTCCTCGTCGTCCCGTGACGACCGCAAGAAATCGCGTCGCCGCCGCCGCTCTCGCTCTCTCTCCAGCGACGACTCGGATCGTCGGTCGCGGTCGCGATCGCGAGACCGTGGCGGACGCCGCTCGGGCCACGGAGATGCGTCTGAGCGGCGCTATAGCAGCAGCTCGAAGAAAGATCGGCGTCATCGGTCGCGCTCCCGCTCGGCGAGTCGACATCGCAGCAGCTCGAAGAAAGAGAAGAAGAAGAGCAGTCGCCACCGCCGCCATGCGTCGCGCTCGCGATCCGACTCGAGATCAGGTGATGAGCGCAAGAAGAAAGCAAGCGTGTCGGAAGTGACAAAGGCCAAGGATGCTGTTGCTGCTTCCATTGCCAGTGACGCTGCAAAGGAAGTTGGCCACAAGGAACAAGACGCACCTGCTGCTGTTGTTGCCGCGCCAGTTTTGGTTCCTCCGATTGCAGTTGTTGCCGATACAGGATTGGCGAATGCGACCTTGCCAGCGGACCACAAGGCTTCAACTCAAGCGAGTAGTGCGGCCAAGTCACCGGAGAAAGATACGAAACGAGGAGCGCGCAGCCGCAGTCGAAGCCGCGACACCAAGCGTCGTCGCAGTCGAAGTCGCAGCCGCGGTCGCACGAGAAAGCTCTCTAGTGACGAAAACTCTAGCAGCAAGAATTCGAAGGGTAGCGTTCCTGCTCCAGGAACACTTCAAAAGTTCAAGTTTGGTGGCATTGCGCTCAAGACAGATAAGCTTAGGGCAGGACTGAAAGCGCCACTTCGGAAATCGCCGCTGAACGGTGCTGGCAAGGCTCCAGCGCTAAATGCTGAAGATGAGAAACAGAAGCGCCGCGAAAAACTCAAGTTGTGGAGAGAGCAGCAGTTGAAGCTAAAGGAGGAGGAGGCGCAAAAGTTTCTTGCAGAAGAAGATGCGGTTCCCAAGCAGCTTACGCTGTGGAGCGTAGATGAAGAAGAGAAGAAGGAAACCCCGGAAGAGCGCCAGAAACGAGAAGAAGAGGAAGAATTGCAGCGCCAGCGCGTCCAAAAGGTTGTGGAAGAAGTGGACCCGTTGGATGCCTACATGGCTGGCTTGGTCGACGAGGCCGCGATCCAGCAATCGATCGCTAATCCAGCGTCGAATGTTATCTCGCTGGATGAGATTGAAGCAAAACCGAAGATCAACATTTACGGCACCTTCCTACCACAGATCGACGCCGAGGCTGCGACGGAAGACGCTAACGATGATGAACCCTCGGCCTCTAATCCTAATGCGCTGAAGGAGACCCCAGAAGAAAAAGAGGCCCGCGAAGAAAGAGAACTCCAAGAGTTTATGCGAGCGATCAAGGAGCAGCGGAAGAAAGAAACTAAGGACAGCAATGGAGCTCCATATGCTGACGACGGTACCTCGGCTGATAAGTCTGCACCTGAGCAGGATGACGGGAAGAAGGTGGACACTGGACGAATTTACCAGGGCTTTGAAGAGGATATCATTGGCGAAGAAGCAGGGAATATTGACCAGCGCTCGGCTCTCGAAATCCTGCAAGAAGCACAGAAGAAGAAAGAGATCAAAGCGGTGGACCATTCTCAGGTACGTTCCACTTTTGCTGATCGTACGTTTGTTGTTGTGACGTGTTAAACTGACCATGTGTTTATTTTCTCAATGATCTTTTGCAACAACAGATTGAGTACATTCCTTTCCAGAAGAAGTTTTATGTGGTGCCAAAAGAAATTAAAGATATGTCTGAAGCTGAAGTTGAAGCGATTCGGAGCGAAGATGAGATCAAAATCCGCGGCAAAAACTGTCCACGTCCACTGAAAAAGTGGACTCAGTGTGGCTTCAGCGTGCGGATGCTCCAGTTGATCCAAAAGCATGGGTACACGGAGCCATTTGCAATTCAGCGCCAAGCTCTGCCAGCGATCATGTCGGGCCGTGATGTGATTGGCATCGCCAGGACTGGATCAGGCAAGACACTGGCCTTCTTGTTGCCAATGTTTCGTCATATCCTGTACCAGCCACCTTTGCAAGAAGGTGAAGGCCCGATTGGTCTTATCATGGCGCCAGCACGAGAGCTTGTGCAGCAAATCTACTTGGAGGCGAAAAAGTTTGCCAAGGGCTTGGGCATGCGAGCGACAGCAGTGTACGGCGGATCCTCAGTATCAGAGCAAATTGGAAATTTGAAGCGAGGCTCCGACATCGTGATCTGCACTCCTGGACGCATGATCGACATTTTGACAATGAGCGCGGGTAAAATGGTTTCGTTGAAGCGTGTGACGTACGTTGTGCTGGACGAAGCTGATCGGATGTTTGATATGGGGTTCGAGCCGCAAATTACGAAGATCATGATGAATATTCGCGCGGATCGACAAACGTTGCTCTTCTCTGCAACTTTCCCTCGAGCAGTTGAGACTTTGGCTCGCCGAGTGTTGAAGAAGCCAGTGGAGATCACGGTTGGTGGACGAAGCACTGCGTCTGGAGATATCACCCAGTACGTGGAAGTACGTGAGGAAAACGACAAGTTCATGCGCTTGCTTCAGCTCTTGGGGCTGTGGTACGAGAAGGGGAACGTCCTCGTGTTTGTGAACACACAGCAAGCATGCGATCAAGTTTTCCAAGATCTGATGAAGGCTGGCTACCCTGCACTCTCACTTCACGGTACGATACAACCACACTAGTTGCATTTTATCTGTGCTATTACTAACACTTGCATCTCTCTCTGTGCGTTACGCGTGATCTAGGTGGCAAGGATCAAGTCGATCGCGATTACACAATTGACGACTTTAAGCGAAAAGTTCGGACTCTCATGGTTGCAACATCAGTTGCAGGTCGTGGTCTCGATGTCAAGGATCTCGTCCTTGTCATCAATTACCACTGCCCAAATCACTTGGAAGATTACGTGCATCGCGTGGGAAGAACCGGGCGAGCTGGACGAAAGGGAACCGCGTACACATTCATTTCTCCAGACGTATGTGGATGCTTTTTTGTTCTTTGTTCGTCTGAAATGAATCGTCTGACTAACAGATCTTGTGAACCCTGCAGGAGGAAGAGTACTCTGTGGACCTGGTGAAAGCGTTAGAAGCCGCGAAGCAAGTCGTGCCGCCAGAGCTGTCCCAGCTTGCTGAAGGGTTCAAGGACAAGGTGAGTGTAACAATATTTTATGGAATTATGCTTGTGTTCCGGTGATGCTTACAAATCAAACGTGTTTCACCACCTATTAGGTCAAACGTGGAGAAGCTCGCTTTCATGGCAGTGGATTCAAAGGAAAAGGTTACACTTTCGACGAGAACGAACGAAACGAAGCTCAGCGCGCGATGGATCTCCAGAAGCGTCAATACGAGATTGATCAAGGCATCTTTGTGGAGGTACCGCTTGCTGTCTTTGCATTTTTGATCAACCACACACTTGCGAGACTAACAACCATTTCTGATGCTGTGCACATTCAGGATGGTGCTGGAGACGATGATGACGCAGATGACGCAGGCCCGAAAGATTCTGCCGGTGCCGAGAGCGCTTCAGTAGTTGTCAGTGCGGCTTCAGCTTCTGCGAACTCGAAGGCGCCGATTGATAGTGAAGCGCTTTCTGCTGTGAAGAAGGCACAGCAAATCGCCCAGATTTTGGATATGCAGTACAAGCAGACCCAAGCGAATGCCGCTGCTGGCGCAAGCGAAAACCATTTCGAAGAAGAGCTCGAGATCAACGACTACCCCCAGCAAGCTCGTTGGAAAGTCACACAAAAAGAAGCGAGCGACTCAGTCGCCGAACTCACTGGCGCAGCCGTCATTACTCGAGGCTCGTATGTTCCAGCAGGTCGGAAGCCGAACCCGGGAGAGAGGAAGCTGTATCTGGTATGTACACGCAACATTTTTGTTTTCTGATTAGCTGCTCAAGTGAAACTGACTTGTTTGTTTGCGCGTGTGCTCGATATGCAGGCAATTGAAGGTCCTACCCGAGCGTCCGTGGTGGATGCACGACGAGAGCTGCAGCGGATATTGGACGAGACCACGCTTCAAGTTGGTCTCGGCGGCGACAAATATGGAAAGTACAACCTGTAACCCTCCAAAATGCACATCACACTTTCGTTTTATTCTGCGCGTTGCCAAGAAGCGATCCTGCCCGCTACCCGCGTGCGTCCGCGTCGCCGTGGGAAAGAAGCAAAACGAGGGCGGAGCGATGAGTGAGTGAAAAAGTGATTTCGACTACACTTTATATTGTTTATCTATCAACTCAACATTATCTCCGTAATTTTACACAGCTAGACCAGCGGATCATATAAAAAAAAGACGATGCAGCGCAGTTGCATCCGTTGGCCGCTGCTAACAAGGGATTCCCAGCTGTAGACCATCGAGACACCAGATTTCAGGAATGGTGTCGCCAGCTGGGAGCTCAAAATCGTCCACGTTCAATGCCACGATGTCGGCCGCCGACAAGCGACTCAGCACTTGCACATCCTGGGAATGCAGGGTCAGTGTGGGAAACAGCTCGCTGTTGGAAGGAAACGGCAAGGCGAACACCATCATGTTGTGTGTTTCGTCGCGCAATGCGATTCCATCCACGCTGAATCGAACGAGCGCATAGGCACTGCAACCTGCCAACGCAGGATCGTCCCCGACATCAGCACCAACACAGCCTTCCCGCTCCAGTTCGGCTCTGTCGACGACCTTCACCAAGACACCAACTGTCGCATCATAGCCATAGCCGAGATCCACCGAAACAAAACTGCGCCGCTCCGAGCCGACGAGGACATGGCCCACAGAGTAAAACCCAATCTGAACAGCAAAGCAGAACGCGGGTCAGTACGAAGGCATATCCACGGACTGCGACAGCCAGCAGCGGAAAGCGCGACAAAAATTACACACCGAGTACTTTGATGCCCCGACGAGAGTGTTTAACGGCATGGCGCGCGTAGACAACCCTATGCAGACGCTCGGTTCTCCTCCTATAGCCTGTTTCCCAGATCCCAATGCGCTTCCTCGCGCTGACGTCTCCAGAAATCGGTTCGAAGGACCCGGCATTCGGAATGGCGACTTTTGCTGCTTGAGCGTCATTTCAAAATACATGTACCGATTCCTCGGGATAGACACTGTCGCTCGCACGCTTCGATACATTCCCGACGCAACCTGAGCAAAACACAACCAGATCAAAGCAAAGGTGGGGTAAGCACACGGCTCAAGATAGCAACACCAACAAATATGCCAGATTTTTGTACCTTTGTCGCACAGTGTTTGCCGCAGGATAAATAGATCTCTTCGTTGCAATCGCGGACGTTGAACCGCGGAATCGCCAAGCCTCGCTCGCCAGTCAACGTCGCCGCGCGCTCTTGCCGAAGGCGATCTCTCGCTTGGTATAATACATCGTCTGAAAAGTTGGAAAACGCTAACTGCACACGCTTGCGCGCGATCGGCGACACAGGAATGGAGCGTGGAGACGCTGATGAAATGTATGATGCTGAGTCTCTCGTTATCGTCGCGTTCGTGCTGATGTTCTGATGCTGGCGCTGGTTGGCAGCAAGGTGTTCTGGAGGAAGCCGCACGGTTGCTTCAAACGAGCGCAGTGGGATCTGGAAGTGCATCACGCGCTGTATCCTCCGGTTGATGTTCATCGGCACCATGCACTCCTTCTCTCGATACTCCAGCACCACGGCCGTCACTATAGCAAGCACAACACAGCATCACGAGTCATGTCAGTTCACCCCTCGCATGGAGATAAAAACAAATTCGCGATGTACAACGTACAGCTGGGATCTCCCATGTAATTGGCCGACGACGGCGACGACCGCAGTTTCCGATTCCCCGACATCGCGTCCATGACGGCAGCGCCGTCGCGGTCATCAGCGCCAGTCGCCCATCCGAGCGTGTCTTCGACCAGCTGCACGATGCGGAAAAACAGCGTGCACGCAGTCGACACGCCTGGCAGATTCATGATCACGATCAGGATGCCGCGGCACACGCTGCGCGTGCCAACACACACGAGCTGGTTCACTGACGTTGTCACTAGCGACACAAAGGACAGCCAAGCTCATTAGCGTTCGCTTGCATTTGGCGCGTATCTCCCAGGCGTCGTACCTGCGAGCAGCCAATGCACGAGGCCCTGCACTTCGTCGGGCTTGGCGACGTCCCAGATGTCGCTCTCGGCGATCGCCTCGCTCACGGCCTCGCATTGCGCGCGCGTCGCCCACGGCAGCGGCCGTGAGCGGTCCACGAGCTTCGCGAGCCGCCGCTTGATGTCCTTGACGAGCGCCGTGGGCAAATGAAGCCGCTCTTGCAGCCGATCTAGCGCGTCCAGCAGACTGATGCATATTAAGAGAAGCTGCAACAGAAAAAAAACAAACGGCACGTGCTTTGCATGAAAAAGAAGGCCACGTACACGATAGCAAACACAGCACAAGCAATACGCACATGGTCCTTGGTCTCGTGCGCGGAGCGCAGGGCGAGCGAGTACGCGCGCGAGCCCGCAGAGTAGACCACCGACGGCTGCGCCGCCGCACGGTTCGTCATCTAGTACAAGCCACATTAACACCAGTATGAGTCGCCCCAGTCCTCTCGCCAGCATGAGCAGTCGGCCGCGCCGGATTCGCATCACACACACTCTCGTTCTCTTCCGTCTCCTATCTCTCCTTCTTTCGCTCTGCTTTGACCAAAAGCGCGGCGGCCGCTGGCGAATTCCGAGGCAAAGCGCCGCGCGATCCCCCAAAAGGCTCCGACAGCGCGCGCGTCCCACTGCGTTGCGCTCAAATGCGCGGCTCTCTCTCTGCGCGCGTTATCGTGCGTGGGCCGATCGATGGGAGCGGCGCCGACGTAAACAGCGCTGCGCTGCGGCTCGAGAGCGACGATGTGGTCGGTGGATCTGTCTGCCGCCTAAGCCGCCGCTTCTTTCGCTTCTGCGCGATGAGAAAAACACACAACATACAATGGGATCTTCAAAGTATATAAAGTTAGCGAGGTCGCGTTCTATGTAGACGTGCCACGCCAATAAAGCAAACCCTTATTTCTGGGCAAGAGTGGTTTTTGGGATGGGGACTGCAACTTGCAGTAAGGAACATCGTCTTTGTGGCCAACGTGTATAAAATGAAAGATTTGTTAGAACTTATGTCAATGGAAAGGGGGCAATTTTTCGGGGGTGTTATCAGGTCGGCTCTAGGTACTTTTTATGGCGCTGCTGCTACAGTACAGTCCACGAGCTGACGAACCTTACCACTTGAAGTTGAACTGCCAAGCAAACCTCTTGCTCCGCTGAACAGAGCAAGCCACCATTCTCTAATTGAGAATGCCAGACACAGCGCCCGTCTTCGTGCGCTTCCCCGCAAGCCCACTCTTGAGGTAACATGCAGGGGACCCCGGATTGTCGTTCATATGCGTGTACGCCTTGCAGCCAACGATCTGCGCGCACTTCGCACAGCACGTTTCTGGCTGGAGCCCATAGAATGTCGTAATGTCGTTGCCGTAGAAGTTCACGTCCGTAAGCAGCTGGGGGCACTGCACCGGCAAGTGCATGCACTGGTAGAAATCGCGGTTCCAAGGCTGACAGTACGCGCCGGATGGACAGCATCGCGCGCCTTGACTGTCCCCACAGCTTCCGTAAAGTGGCGTCGCGCAAGTCGGCTCGAGTTTGGGGTTGACGACTCGAGCAGACACTGCTCCCACAAGGGCTCGGGCGTCGCCCGTACCTCTCTTCAAGTAGCACGCCGCTCACCCGTCGCTGTTGAAGTTGACGAACGTGTACGCCTTGCAACCAGCTGTGTCAGCGCACTTGGCGCAGCACTCGGCTGGCAAGATGCCATACACTGTGCTCAGGTCGTCACTGTAGAAGTCGACGCCAACTTGCTGGACTCCGCATTGTTGAGGCGCTGGACGGCACTGGTAATAAGTAGGATTCCAGGGCTGACAGTAGTCGCCTGGCTTGGCACAGCAACTGGCACCAACTGCATCACTTCCACAGTAGCCACCAGATTGAATGCACGAAGGAGTTGCAGTTGGGGATGGAGAAGGAGCTGAAGCTGGCGTAGGCACTGGCGTTGGTAGAGGCGTCGGAGAAGGTGTCGGCACAGCAGAGGAGGGATTTGGAGTTGGAGTCGGCGTCGGCGCTGGAGATGGAATTTCTGTAGTTGGTGCTGATGTGGGGACGGTAATATAACCTGGCATCCACGGACCATCCGGGATCGGTGCGCTCGCATCCACCACAGCATTCTTGACAACAATGCCTTTGTTCTTCAAGTCCCAAAGAATCGCCCGAACATCCGTCTCACCGTTCATACAAGTCGTAGTCGAACGCCCGCACTTTGCAGAGCTACCACCAGGTTATCCGACGCCGCGATCACGGGGGAGCCTGACGCGCCGTCATCCGTGTCGGCAATGTACCCGGTAGAGTAGTTACCGCACGTGGTCGGGTCGAGGACGCTGCGCACGCGAGCGACATCGTCGTCGTCGTCCATGACCGCGATGCGCTTGCCGTAGTACAGAGGATGCTGCGGGATGTAGATCTGTTCGTTCGAGGCGACACCTTCGGTTCGGAACTGAAGGTACCCGTACTTGGAGAGGTCCACGGTCGTGTTGAGCTTCAGGAGTGCGTAATCGAACACTTTGTCGACGGCGACTAGTGTGGCAGACGTTGCAGCCACCGGACCAGGACATGCGCCTTGCGAGAAGCACTCGTCGCTGCAGCTTGCTCCTTCGGTGTCAAACTCGTACACCGTATCGGCTGCGGTTTGGCTGTCAGGGATGCAGTGGCGGTTCGTGATCAAGTGGCCTTCGCTGCCCAAAAGCCACTCAGTGCATCCGTACTCACTGCTAACGAGCAAGCGGGCGACAGCGCGCGCCTTGGTGTAGGCTTGCGGGACGACTGGGTCGTCGATGTAGCATTTGGGCGGGCGAGTCTGATCGCCTGTTCCGCAAATCTTGGACACCGACGCGATGGATGCACTGCGAGTGATCTTGTCGACAGCGTACCCGAAGACGCCAGTCGCATCGACGTTGTCGGCGCCAGGGACGTACTCAATGGCAGCTTAGTTGCCAGGGATGCGAGATGAGAAAAAACCGCCGCCCAAGCCAGCATCGTTGCGACCGAGACCAGTGTACTCGGACGAAGTGGAGCCTGCGGCATCGCGGACGACGACCTTGTCTCCTGGCGTCAAGTGGAACTGGGCGAAGTGCACCGTCATGAACGAACCCCGGGATGCCGAGATGAGGTTCTGCGTGGCGACACGGGAGGTGGTGTTGATGGCGAGCGAGACGGCCTCGGCTTGTGCGACGACGAGGGGCGTCGCTGCCGAGACGGTAGTCGGCGTGATGATCGCTAGCGTCGCTACGGCGAGCAGCACCATGCTGCGAAAGAGCGTTGCTGCCGCACGCATCTTTGGCACCAGTTAGCTTCTTGGGCTGCTCGACAGACTCGCGAAATCCCAAAGTGACCGATGGGACAGACTGCACTGATTCCTGGCAAGAAGTTCTGTCAGAGATGGAGATGGGCGAACGTAAACGCAGTCGGACAACGACACGGGGATTGGTCTCAGATGACTGAGTGCCAGATGTTCAAGTAATGAGTTTAGTTATTACAGCCATCCCGAAGCGATTTCCCGGAAACTCGGCAAAGACCTTTCCTACTGACCTCTTCCTTGGCGAAGGCCTAGCACGTGTGTCTACCCACCGTACGCGCTTCTTGGGCCAGCTACCATGTGCTCTTGACTTCGAGCTCATGAACGTTCTCGATCCAGTTAGAAACACGCGAGAGACCAAGAGACCCTAGTCGACGTCGTCACCAAAAGTCTACCAGTCGGAGCATTGGATAAATCAACCAGCAAAGTAATGTGTGCTGATGCTTTTCTAAGAATGAGGCTCACGACGACCAAAGACGGTGTATCTGATAGGTGATATAACGATGATCTTACATCGCCAGACACCGACATGCAGGAGCTGATATATCACTGAAACAAACGTGGCATTGGTGTAGGTATCGGTTCAGTCTACCCTATCGTCCCTCCGTCCATCCGTCCGAACATGCGCTTGAGTCGCTCGCACGTCTGGTTGTCGAGTCCAATGCAGCGCTCTGGAAACCCAGTTGAAGGCTGTCGTCGCAAGAACCCGGGATTCTTGAAGATCCGTAAATCGGTTTTGCGATTGAAGTCGAGAGTGCCAGCAGCGGAAATAGGGACCACACCACTGCTGACAGCAGCTCCTCTGCGCATGGACGACTGCCACGTATACAGATTCGTCACTGTCCTTTTTTCACAAAGTGATCCATGTTGCCGAGGTCCAGTGGATCCGAAAACTTGAAGTCCGGATGGTACGGGCTGTAATCATCAAAGCACTCGGGTCGCTCGCTCGCTGCACCGGCAGTTTTCCGCCGCGTCAAAGGATTAAACGTTTGGCTTTGGTGGTAGACTTTCTGGCTGCCTCTCGTTCGCACAGCAGATGCGGTCGGATTCGGAGCTGCTTTTATCGCAGTTGGCGGATTGGATCGTGTGTGAGTTTGACTTGTGAGGGATGGATGTTTCAGCATGTTGGCACTGGAAATATCTCTCGATGGTTCATGGGCTCGACGAGCACCAGGGTGGTATGTCTGCTGGTGCTGTCCAAGATCGACCGTCTCCCGCGGTGGTGGAGGAGTCTCCCAGAGCAATCGGCTTCTTTCTGCTGAAAGGCGAGGCGCGAAGGAACTGCTGCCTCCATGACTAGCCAGCGATGCGCTATCGTAGATGTGGGAGGCAATCAAAACACCTGCCGAGGTACGCTGAGGGCTACCTCCAGTGCTGGCGTTACCATGACTGTAATTGCCGTTGTCATGATTCGACTCTCTGACACGCGCTGCCTCCGCTTGCGCTGCTTGACACGACTCAAAGGTTGGAATCGCTGCCAGATCAGGATCTTTCGCGGGGGACTCCATCTCGGGCACGCCATCGTCACTGCCATACTGTTGGTGTCGCTGCAGCTCCCGCAATGAATCCGCGTCCTCTCGCGACACAAATCGACTGTGGCTCAAAGTGTCACTCTCTTCATGTTGCTCTTGATTGTGCGCTTTTCGCCTGTCGACAATGTGGCTCACAGGCTCGATGAACGGCGGGAGCTGGTTGTGTTCATGGAAGTACTTTGTGACAAGATCGTCGACGGCACGCTTACATTTCTCGAGTCGTGAATACGTGAGCTGAAGCTGAACACGAATGGATCCACCGCTAGATCGGAGGATGGTCGTCGATCTTCGCATTCCTGAGGACTCGGTACAAGACGACGACGCTGACGGAACGGCGATGCGCAATGTGAACCAATCGACGGTCTTTTTCTGATGCAGCAGGGTCCGAAGCGGTATCCTCACTTCGCCTACGAGTTGTTCTCGACTCAGCTTGCGATCGTTCAAGATGCGCACATGGAGGTAGCCCTTCAGCGACAGCACGGGGGAAAACTCGAATTCTTCGTCCCACACAGGGTACATGCTCTCCTTCGTTCTGCTTCGGAACGACGGGTAGGGTGATTGGCAGGTTTCATCAGCGGCGTGAGATAACGACGGCCCCGTGTCACGATTGCGACTACGACCTAGTTGCTTGGAAGACGCAACAATATATTCTGGGTACACGATCTCGAGACTGACGTATGGATCGAGATTTTTGGTGCGCAAATGCGAAGTTGGCAGGTCGTGGGCTCCCATGAGCAGAGCCTTCAGGGTACTTTTCTTGGCCCCCATAGGGTCAACTTCCATCGACGTGACGGGGTCGATTTTGCAATCGTGCTCGGCTTGCTCTAGACGCTCGCATGCCTTCAGAATCCGCTGTGCACCCGCAGCTCGCACAGATGACTTGCCTCCGTTTGGAGATGGTGGAGAAAAAGAAGACGATGATCGATACTTGACAAAGCGGTATTTCGTTGCGTAAATGGCGTTGATCGGTTCGAAGTCGTCGAGTTGATCGCACGAGATATCATCGTCTCTAGCACCATCCAGGGCGAAAGACCGGTAAGGTTGCTGATCCGAGTTTTTATTTGGCTGACTGGTAGTAATGATTGGTGCTGCGTGATTTCGAGTGCGCTTTGGCGGCGACGGCGCATCCTTCTCCATGTCCTGTTTCGCCTTTTTCTCTTCATCTTGTCGCTGTTTATGGAAACTCTCCATCGCCAGCTTCATTTGCGTCTCGAGAGCGGCCACAATCGCGTCATGAAGTTCCTTCTGGTCTTGCAACGCGCCGCGCTCGCCTCGGGGCGCTTGAGAAGTCACACCCATGAGCTGGCTCGAGAGTCGCTCGAAAATGTCCTTTTTGATCTCGTCCAGCATCGCTGCCGTCAGCAGCTCTTTGAGTTTCAGCTCGCTGGGAAACCCGGTAGGAGTAGCGGCGTCTGAGCTAGTGGTGGCCGAGCCACCTTTGCTACCGGTGGCTGCGCCGTCGATGCTCTTTTGCTCTTGACCAGCTACATTGGAAAAACGGCTTGGACTGCAGGTCACGACTGTGCTATCGCTGGGTGTGATCGCATCTGTGTTGATTTTCTCTGTATTCGAGTCACCATACTTTTGTGGACTTTGTCGAATACTCCGCAGCGCTTCTGTCACTTCTAGCTCGATTGGATCCATCGCCGCGTAGGAAGGAGAGGCGGCACCCATAGAGTGAAAATCGAGGCTCACAGAGCGCTGTCTGCGCAATCGCGGACTCGCAGGTGGGGAAAACGCGTTGATGAGTGCAAGTTCCTTCTCCACGCCCTTTAGCTCGCCAACGAACGATGCAGTGAGGTCTTCTTTGGCACGAATGCGGTCCAAGACGTCGTTGTACCGTTTGCGAAGCTCATCCATCCGTTTGCGCGCAACAGCAACGGTTTGGCGATGCTCCGCACTAAGCTGTTCTTGCTGTTCTTCTGCTTTCAGCATCTCCTCGACCGTCAGCGTTGAATAGTTGCAGCGTGTTTGATGGGACCCATTAAGCTGATGCTCCGCCAGATTCGCGGTGCCAGGTCGCGAAGGCTGCCGCTGCTGGTCTCGCACTAGCGCCATGAGCTGGCTCATCTCCAAATGGATTTCCTCTTTCTGCACGATCACTTGCTGCAATTTGTGCGTCAGCGCGAATATTTCTTTGTGGAACGGCGCATTCTGTAGATCTGACTGCAATACACGCTTCGTGGTGCGCACCATCGTCATCTCGATCTTCTTTTCTTTATTTTCCGCGAAATGGAGTTTCTGGCGGAAAAACTCGAGTTTCGCGCGGCACGCTTCCTCGTCCCGCAGCATTTTGCTGGGGAGTGACTGAGGCGACTGGGGAGACGTATGACTGCCGCCATGGGCCGATTCAACGCTTTCTGCCTCTCCAAGACACGTTTGGATGCTCAGATGCAACTGATCCATCTGGCTAGCATACGCGGTTGCTTCCTCTTTCAGGACATGCAAAAGTTGCTCTTCGCTGGCAATCTCGGCCATAAGGGACTGCTTGCACGACTGCAACGCTTGAATTTGACGCGTGAGCATGTCTCGGTCGACTGAACCATCCGTCATCGAGGCTGACAGCGCGCATTTGAGTGGGCTTTTAGCACCATGTGGCAAATTTCCAAGCGTTTGCTGCCGAAACTCTTCTTGCTGGCGCTGCCAGAAGCGCTGGGATTTCGACCGCGGAGACGGCGACGAAGAAGACAACGCCAGGAGTCGACCAGGGGACCCTACTGATCGCAATACTTCCCGTCGATCAAAGTGGCCGGGCCGCTTCTGGGACACCAACGGAGTCTTGCTCATATCTTCGTAGCACTCCTGTTCGTACGCGGGGCATGTCAGATCGTCTTCAAACGTCGGGAATCGAATCGATCGGTTGATGCTCATGTCGTTCCTGATCGAATCGTCCTCTGCAAGGTGCACTTCGGAGGACACCGTGGGTACTTCTTGGTATAGCTCTGGAGATGAGATGGTGTTAAACGCACGGCGAACGTGGTCAAAACTCTTACTGCGTCCTGGAACAGGCCAAACACCTGACGGGCTTGGCTGGACTGCAGCGTTTACGCGTTGCTCTTGCTTTTCAGGCTGCGCTGCAAAACCTTTTCCTTGGTCAACTTGTATGGCATGGCTTTGCTTCTCGGGTGTATGCACACGACTGCGCAATGGAGAGCACGCTGAGTCGATGAGTTGCTTGGAGCATGACTGGCAGTTGCCTCGATGCTGAGGCCGGTTCTCAAATTTCGGGGGAGAGCACGAAGAGTCGGTGAGTTGCTTGGAATATATCTGGTAATTGTCTCTATGCTGAGACCGATTCTCAATGCTTGGCAGAGAGCAAGGAAACAGCTCCTCGACGGTATCGGAGGTGATCATGCCTCGGGACGGTGCATATCGAGAATTTTCTTGAATTCGAGCATGCGGAGAAACGATGCTGGCGTTGCCGACAGAGTACTTCACAGGAGAGACCGAGGGAACGGGCTGGCACAAGTGGAACTCTAGCTCGTTCTCATCCTGAACCAAGGTAGGCGCATGCCCGCATTCTCTTTCGCTCCTATCGGATCTATGAGGAGATGATGCTGATGCTGATGCAAACGACGCTGACATTCGCTGCGGATCGCCTTCGTCGAGGCGACGCAATGCTGAAGGGACGAAAAAGCTCGATGATGGAAACAATGCTCTTGCGCGTTGCTCATCGTCGGCATACAGCGACATGGATGGAGTCGAGCCACGTCGGTCGAGGTTTAGCATCGCGATCTCCTGCTGCGACTGCAGCAATTGGCCTGTCGCATTCGACCACTCCTTCGACTTGTTTTGCAGCAACTTGGATTTCACCTGCAGCTCTCCTTTTAGTCGCAAGTTCTCGGCCTCGAACGCGCTTCGCGCAACTTGTTTTGCTCCTGCCCGTGAGCCATACCAGCCTCGCGCAGATGCGTATCTTTCGAGAACATCTCTTCGCTGAATCGCCGGCGACTCTTGTCGCGCACCAGCACAGTGATTGACGATTCATCGAGCTTTTCGAGCGACGGCAGCTTACAAATCACATAATCCTTGTACGTCGGGAGTTTCCCGAATGGGTTCGCCGTAAAATTGCACTCGTGGAGGTTCATGGGCTTGCCGAGCGGGTCGACTTCTTTGAGCACGCTCAAGTTATTCCCCGACAAGTTGAGCGCCTCTAACAGCTCCAACCGAGCGATCGCCTGGGGGATATGCGCGATGAAGTTCCCCGAGAGATCGAGATGCCGCAGCGACGTCAATGTGGACAGCGGGCTTCCGATCCGTTTGAGGTGATTCCGCGACATCGAGAGCACTTCAAGGTACGTGAACGCGTCGATGCCGTCGACCGACGCAATGACATTGTTGGAGACGTTCAGCTACGTCAGGTTGACGAAATCGCCGAGCGCGCGCAGACTCTTCATGGACTTTCGCGTCCGCTTCGTGGCAGTGCTGAGGTCCAGCGATTCAACGTCCTCGGGGCTCTTGCTGGGCGTGCACACCATCGTGATGATCTCTCGGTCGTTGCGCAGATCGGACATTGAGCCTCGCGAAGCCTGAGAAGGCGTCCCATTCCCTGACGCTGTCGTCGGTGACGACGACGACGAGCAGCACGAAGACGTCGACTCGTCTCGTCCGCCATAGTTACGACCGCGCGGCCGTGGATCTTGAGCCTTCGGGATGCAAATCGGGGGCGGCAGCGAATCAACTATCAGCTCTGCCTCGTCG
>JAADVP010000211.1:0-30537 GCA_023335675.1 Globisporangium solare | reverse complement strand
CGGGGGGGGGGGAGGACGGGATCGTACTGCAGAGTGAATGTCGTTAGTTGTTGGCGGCTTGCGCAAGTGTGGCGGAAGGAAAGGAGCCATTGCTGCTGCTGTTCCCATACAGACACGAGTGTAACAAGATGCGCTTCGCATTCACAAGAGGCTGCAGATTCGCATTCAGCAAGTGAGGGGAGAGGGCGGCGGAGGAGGGGTGTCGGTATCATATTTTTGCAGCCCTCAAGTATGCGATCACACGAATCAGTACGTGCATCTCGGAAAAAACTGTTGCACGGGGTTACGCCGGGTTACCCACGTTTCGTACTTAAGGTGGCCCACGCGAAGCGCACTCTTTGTGTGAAGGGAAACGAGAGGCGCGCGTTTCTGTGCGAATGCGCGTGGCCCGCACAGTGAGTGGATCAAACGGAATTCCGCACGGAGGGAGGGGGAACAGAGCGAGCGCGATGGTGACTGCGATGCTGCAGCGCGCGCTGCGCGCAAGCGCCCGCCACCTCAGCGGCAGCCACCAGCAGACCCACCAGACCACGGCGCGCGGACTCGCGAGCGGACGCTCGGTGGTGAGCAAGTACTCGTCGGGTGACGACGACAGCGCGTACGACGCCAACGACGCCGCGCTCGATGCGAGCAACCGCCCGCGCAAGCTCAGCAGCAGTAGCGCGCGGGGGCTGTCGCCACGCAAGCCACAGAAAAGCAGCACGAAGCAGTTCAACTTGTTGGCGACTGTAGGAAGCGGCGAGACATCGACGGAAGCGAATGAAGCCGAGAACAGTGCGAGAAAGCGGACTAATGCTCCGAAGCAGCCGCAGGAATGGCGCCACCGCCCCAGTCACTACACTGCGTTCCGTCCGAACGGTAACAAGAAGTGGTGGAAGGAGATGGACCGCGCGTCGTTCCGCAAATTGCTCGACGAGTGCATGGCCGTCGGCAAAGTCTCGTCCGTGCTGCGCAAGGTAGGCAGCTTCTTTCCCCTGCTCTGTGGCTACTGCAGCAGCTGCCTTGTGTCGAGGATTGCGTACTGATACTTCTTTATATGGCGTTGCCGCTACTTGTCAACATGTATTAGTACATGGATGAGTTCCCGATCCTGGACAGCACGTGGAGCGACCAGGAACTCGTGCTGATCGTCGGCGCGCTCATCAAGATGAACCGCAGCCAAGTCGCGCTGGATGTGCTGCGCAACCAATTCAAAGAGCCCGACCGCAACCGTTTGAACCGCGTGGCTGCCGAGTCGGCGCGCTTGGGGAATGCGCAAGTGGCGCTCGGTATCTTGGATATCGCGAAACACTTCAACATGGAACCCGACGTGATCACGTACACGAGCGCGATCCACGCCTGTGCTCGCGGCGGACGCGCAGATGTGCCGACGGCGCTTCAGCTACTGAACGAGATGATCCAGGATGGGATCACGCCGAACCATCGTACGTATGGCGCTGCCGTGCTGGCGTACGCGCGTTTGAACCGTTGGGAAGAGATCGAGGACCTCATGGACGCGATCCCGTACACCGATGACGGCAACAAGAGCGCTGTGTTTGCGTCGGCGATTATCACATGCACGCGCAATCGACAGTACATCTTCGCGACGCGCTTGTTCAAGATGCTGCTCGACCAGGGCATTTACCCGGGTGACAACCTGTGCAATGCAGCGCTGAGCGCTTGCGCGCGCACGTCGGACTTGCATCACCTGAACGTCATTTTCAAGCTGGTCGAGACCCACGCGACGCCGACGATTTACACGTTCAACTCGATGATCTCGGCGTATGGGAACGCGCGCGACATGGACGAAGCGCTCCGCGTGCATGGGGTCATGAAGGCTCGCGGCGTGCAGCCCGACGTGGTGACGTTTAATGCGCTGCTTCTCGGCGCCGTGCGCTCGCGGCGCGTGGAACTCGTGCCGCAGATCTTGTCGATGATGGCGCAGGAGAATGCGAAGTGGGACGTGTACACGCTCAACATGCTGCTCGAGGCGTGTGTGCTCTCGGGGGACGCCGCACAGGCCGAGGCGTACGTGGCCATGGCGACCAATTCGAAAGAAGAGGACAAGAGCAAGCGACAGAGTGTACGTCTGGACCGCACGCACTTCGAGACACTCATAAACGTGCATTTCGTGGCCAAGCAGTACGAGAAGGTGATCGCGTTGTGGCGCGACAACTACGTGTGCCGCCGCCGCACCAAGAGCTCCAAGGCGCTCAACTTTCTGATCCGCGCGTGTAAAGAGACCGCGGACGACGCGACGGCCGTCGCGCTGCTGGAGGAGTTTACGGGTCGCGGCCACGTCGCGTCGTCGGTCACGCACAACCACTTGCTCGCGACGTTTTTGGCTGCGAACAAGGTCGACGCGGCGCGCGCGCACCTTGCGCAAATGGAGGTCGATGGACTCGCGACGACGTTTTCCTTCACGCTGCTGATGAAGCATTTGTTTTTGAAGAACGCCAGCAAGAGTGATGCCTCTGAGGCCACGAGTACCACTGCCAACCATGAACAGCTGAACGACGTGCTCGCGACTTTCAATGCGTACCTGGAGGCGCGCGACAGCCGCGCGAAGTGGAATAACCCACTGTTGCATTTCCCGACGGACGCGATCTACATGCTCGCGGCGCGCGCTGCCAAGCAACTTGGCGCGCACGACGACCTGCTCGAGATCTACAACGAGTGTCCCGTGACGACAGCCGTGGACGTGAAGAAGGAGATTGCGAAACTCGCAATCGCGTCGTGCGACGACCAGGGCGACTGGAAGGCTGCCGTGCTGCTCTACGACGAGCTCACGCCGAAACTGGACACGGAGACCAACATCGCGCTGTACGAGCACGTGGTGAAGATCGTCGCGCGTGCGGGTGAGTTTGAGCAGGCGCTCGACGTGAACGGCGGCGACTGGTACCGCTTGAACCGCACCGACCGGGGCTGGGGATTTTAAGTTGGGAGCGCGTTTTGACGAAGGTGTGGTGATGCGGTTTTCGGTTCATTGCCCCTGAGAACTCCAGTCGCGACGCGTCTGAGTGCGAGGGATCGTGCGAAGTGAATAACAACAACGTAATAGAGCTAGCTTTTGTGTATTGCAGGGCTCCCATGCAAGCGGCAGTGGCAGTGCATGTTTGCTTGTTTAATAAGAAATGCGACGAGCAGAAAGCCATGTCGTCGCTTTACTCGAGCCACTTGATGGAGCCCAGGATGAGGTTTCGGGACGGGAGCGGGCCTGGGGACGGCACGAGCAGCACGAGCTTCTTTTCGTCTTCGCGCACTTCTTTGCTGCACATCGCCACGCAGAGCACACACACACACATTGCTATTTAGTAAAGCGCACTGCTCGAAAGAGGCATTCTCTTTTGATTCTTTCTTTCTTGCTTTCTCGCAACGTACATGAACACGAAGCCCGCGGCGGGCGAGTTGAGCAGCCACGAGAGGTTGGCCGCCGCTGAGTCTCGGTCCTGCGACCGCTTCGGGTGCGCCACGGCGGCGACGGACAGCAGCAGCTCATGCGTCTTCTCGACCTTGACGACGCGCAGGCGGTCGAGCTTGTCTTCCGTCTGCCCCACGGGGAGCATCACATCCGACACCTTCATGTCTGGCATTGCATAGAGACACAGCAGCAACAACAGCGACAGTAGCAAATATCATCATCACATGGCCCCGTTCCACACCAGAAAACGGGAGACAGACGCGCACCTTTGATCGCGAAAAAGTCGACGTCGTCGAAGGAGACCTCGGTGATGCACGGCGAGTGGGTCGGCACCGCGAGTGAGAGCGAGTTCGCGCCGTAAAAGTACTCGCGGATGCGGCTGAGCCGCTTGGCGGACCGGTGCTTGCTGTTGAGCGGCACGACGCCGCCCGAGCGCGCGAGCTTGACGATCGAGAGGCTCTGGCTCGCGAACGAGCTCTGTAGACGACTGAAGAGCCGATCCTGGCCGATCACGAGCACGACGTCGGCCTCGAACGCCTGGATGGACTCCACGAGCAGGTCGTAGCCGAGGCCGTCGACCCAGCCGCTGGTGTTGATGATGCACCCCGATGCGTTCACTGCAAGTAGCCGCAGCGATAGTCACAAAGTTCACGTGCAGAGATGGGTGCAATCCAAAAGCGCGTACCTTCCGCGTCGTTGTCCATGCGCCGCTGGACGACAGCCGCGAGCTGCCGCATCTGGTGCCGGAACAGCTCCGGGTTGTCCGACTGCGTCGCGTGGCCGAAAAAGAACGCCAGCGGGTTCGTGAGCACGAACTCTTCCTCGACGCTGATCGAGTTCATGTCAAGCGGCGACGCTGCGATCGTGCCGGGGACGCTCAGGCTGCCGAGCCCCACGTCGAGCTCCACGAGTGTTGGCTTCTCGCCCAGTCGGAGCGCGTAGTTGGTCAAGATCTGCGTGAGCGTGGACTTGCCCGAGTCCACTGGGCCGGCGATGAGCACGCGCGGCCCCGCTGCGCGCTTCACAGCCGCGAGCTCCCGGCGCCGCTGCAGCTGCGCGTGGATGTTCAGGTAGCTGTTCATGGGCGTCTCCTCGGACGAGTACGCGACGTCGCGCTCGCCCTGCACCTCGAGCGTGCAGCCATACCACGTGAAGACAGCGACCTTCTTGTCGCGCAGCGTGTACTCGTGGTCGATGGCGAGTTCGACGCCGAAGAGCTCGGCCGAGCCGCTCTTGAGCTTGATCTTGAGCTCGCTCTGCGCGCCGACCTCCACGCGGTACTCGCACTCGCGCGCGAGCACCACCTGCTCCGCGGCCATCGTCCGCTGTTGCTGCTGAGTGTGAGTGTGTAAATAATATGTACATGGCGGTGGCGGCGTGGATGACTATGCGGGTGGGCCAGGTCTCCGTCCTTTTTGTACAACCCGCCCGAACCCATTTTGCTGTAATTGGCTTAATTTGGGTCCCTTGCGTTATTTTGCGCATTTTGATGGCGTTATATTGTGCTGCGCACTTAATGGAGATGCGTTATCTCGTGTGGCGCACACGACGTGGTACTTGTGAGGGAGGGAGGGATCACACTTTTGGCGGCCCGCAGTGGAGAAAAGCGAGCGGAAGGAAGGAGGAAGCAAGGAGAACACCATGTCGGTGCTGCTGGCGGTGCTGAGCTTCGTCGACATCGTTGCGCTGACGTTCCTGAATGGCTACTGGGTGCGTTGCAGTCGTCGTGGTTTTGCTCGCTCTGCAGCGCTGCTGCTTCGCGAAGAGCTACGGAGAAGGAGCCCTGAGAGTGCGCATGGATACTAACGCCACTGAAACCGCTGTGCTGGTGTGTGTGTGCAGTTGATTACGCTGGATGAGCTCGAGCTTGACCACTTGAACCCTGCCGATGTGGCCAAGCGACTGAATAAACTGGTTTGTACGTGAATCTGCTGTTGGTCCGTGCTCGAATGCAGCGAAGACACAGAGAAAGAATGAAGCACATCGGCTGCTGACTCTGGCACGATGTTTATGTTTATGTGTGTGTGTTTCCAGTTCCAGAAATGGTGCTGCACGGCATCCTCATGTTCTTGTGCTTGATCGCCTGGGCGCCGTGGGTGCTGCTGCTCAACGTGCCGATTGCGGTGTGGCACGCACGACGGTACGTTGCATGCTGCCATGCGATGAGGATGCACTCGCTCGAATGGCTCAGTGACGTTTGCTTTTGCTGCTGTTTCCTTGCAATAACAACAGCGTAATGCGCAATGAGCACATGCTGGACCCGACGGAGATCCTGCGCTTCAAGAACCTGCAGCAAGCGCGCATGGAAGCGATCGCGAAGACGGTGTTCTACGGCTTCCAGATCGTCTACGGCATGTTTTGGTACGGTGCAATGCGTTCTTTATTATTATCTCGGCGTGTTTGCATGCAACATGCGCTGAGTGTGCTGACTGGTGCTTGGTGATGCAGGATGGTGTCGGCGATTGTTGCGTCGGCAAAGGGCAGCGGCCGCAAGTCGAGCGGCCGCAAGTGAACTTGAGCGAACTCGATTGCGACGCGCTGGCGTCCGCACGCTGTACAACGTAGGCGCGCTCGCTCTGGAAACTGCGCAGACGCGCATGGTATCTATATCATGATACATCGCTGACTGTGTAAAGCATTGTGACAGAAAATATATAAAGTTCATGAAAGCTTATGTTGCATGCTTTCGCATGTTTTGCCTCAAACCGCTTTATGAAGAGGGAACAAGTGGACACTTTGCAGCACATCACATTCCCTTTTGTTAAGGGCACCAGTCGACACCCATTTTATGAGATTCTATCGAGCAGTCTAAAAATAGTCTGTGCCAGCAGCCAGCTCTCCAGTTTCCCCACACAACAACGGATCAGTTTGACTTGCCATTCCGCATTCTGCTGTTCCAGGCGCACATCTCCGACGGACGATGCGAAGGCGCTCGGAGCGACGTCGCGCCGCGGCCGCGGCGGCTGCCGCCAAGGTGACGGCGGCCACCGGCGACGCCGCCCCCACCGCTGCTAACGGAGGCGACAGCGCGTTGCCGGCGGCCGCGTCTTCCCTGGCGGACGGCGCGCCATCGACGTCCTCGAGCGGAGCGCCACCACGCGGCGGCGCACGGAAGCCCCTGGCGATCCACCCGGCCGAGCAGTTCAAGCTCCATGTGCACGGCCACGAGTTCCAGAACGGCGAAGAGCTGGTGCTGAACCCGGATTTCTTCCCGCAGCTCAAGGAGCTGCACTGGGACGACTACGTGGTCGAAGTGTTTCACCCGAGCACGATGAACGCCGACGGCGAGACCATGGTTCGCGAGCAGACGAGGGAGTTCGGAGAGAGTGTTGTGTCGGCAGCGCGACACCATCTGCTCATGGAGATCCCGCACACGAGCAACCTGCCGATTCGGGGCAAGATGCAGGTGAGCGTGCTCAACGACACGGCCGCGGACTTCCACTTGGCGGCGTACAAGGACGTCATGGTGCGCTTTGTCGCGAAGGCCCACGTCGAGGTCGATTTCGTCGAAGTGAGTCTGAAGGACCAGTTCATGTCGCGCCGCGATCTGTGGTATCTGAAGAAGTCCATTGTGGGCTCGGCCATCTACGTCGGGAAAAACATCCGCGTCCATGGCGCACGGTGGCAGGTGATGGATATCCGAGCAGGCGGCGAGAAGGTGTCGAGTGGTGTGATCTCCGAGAAGACCAAGTTTGCGTTCCGGTCGCGAACTTCTCGTGTGATGTGGCTTGTGCAGCTGTCTCCAGAGATGTGGGACATTGCGAACTCGGGGAAGTTGTACATGGAGATTTTCCTGAACGTCGTGGAGAACGTGCTGAACAAGTGGATGAAACACAAGATGTCGCACAGCTTGACGATCATCTTCTTCGCGCGGAACTACTACCCTGAGCTCGAGCAGGAGCAGGAATTGTCGACTTCGGGTCGCAAGCGACGCGCTTCCAGTGCATCCAACCGCACGCGACTCGGTACCTCGTCGTCGTCTAGAAAGCGCGGCGAAGATAGAGATCGGACGTTCCCTTACGAGCGACGCGACTATTTCCCGATTGGTGTGGATGAGAATGGACGCCACTATCAGGATTTCTATAAGGTTGTCGCCTTCGATAAAGTCGTGACAGAGGTGCAGCCGCTTCTGGTGAAGCTCAAGCGAGAGCTGAACGAATTCCCGCACGCGTGCGGCTGGAGAGCGCATGCGTCGCCATATTATACTCTCGATCCGACGCCACCGTCGACGAGTTTTACTGGGCTGAATAACGAATCGGTGCCGCGGCAAGGAGATCCGTCATACGCTCGAGACGGGAACCTCCTTGAAGCCATCAATCTGGTGCTGAACATTTTTGAGAAGCATCACATCGATCGGCACTTGGCTCGTAGTGGTCAAAGCGTCGTGCTCATGACAGCTGGCAATGGGATCTTCTCGGTGAACAAGCGTCTCGCTGAAATCACGGAGCAGCGAATGATGGATCACGGTATTGGTATCGATCTCATCTCTCTAGCTACCCCTCCGCTTCATAAATGCCCACTGTTCCTGTTTCGGCAGTCAGATCTTACAGACATGAAGCTACCCAGTCGAGCTGGGGAGGCGAATGCTGTGCCTGACGCATGCGTGTGCGCGAATCAGAACAGTCAAAACAACCAGAAGGCAGCCGCGTTTCAACGCAGATCCCGAACTTCATCGAACGATGGGATGTTTGACAGTCAATCCATCGCGGACGGCGGTGTGGCGTCGGTGCGGAACAATCCGCTATGCAAGTATTGCACGCAGCGATTGGAGAATCGGAAAAACTATGTGATCCCATTGTGGATCCCGCTCTGCTTCGTGCAAGAGGAGATGATGGTCGACCACAAGTGCCCTCTTGATGAAGACATCACGCGGTCGTGTCCTGTGTGCCACCCGAAGGTCGCTAAGGTGAAGGATTTTGTCCCGTTACCAATGTGTCGAATGTTCAAGGAGGATCGGTCCATGCATGCGATGTACTCGCTACCAAAGCCATTGAAGAAGCTGCTGGACCGATTCCAGGAGCCCGACTCGTCGGGAAGTGATGATGACGACGAACACGGTATCTCAGCCACCATGATCTCGGGGATGTCGACGTATAACGATCTTATGTTTGCTGGCTTTGATAGCGATCTTGTTCGCGCAAGGTCGCCGTCGATCACGTCGGTTGACGATATGATCACGTACGGCGGAGATATGCTTCCCAAGGTACGGTCTTTTTCACCTGCGGATCGGAACAAAGCGCTGCAGGAGTTTGAGAAATACGACGAGCAAGTGTTTGGGTTTAGTGGAAATCGCGGCACGGTTCCCCCGAAATCCTCTGATGGAGATCGGCTGTGCTTGACGCCGCCACTGCGCCCTATTCAGCCTCCTGGCTCCAACCCGAAGAAGCGAGCTGGTACAGGTTCAGTGATGACGTTTCAATCGAGTTCTGCTGGTAATAACACCAGCACCAGGGACGACAATGCAGTGAGCCAATGGCGACAACTAGAGCGAAGCCCGTCGCCGCTTCCGCTCGATGGGTCGCCAAGCTCGGACGGCAAACTGGTGTCCGATGACGAGTTATCCGTTCTCGACTACAGCAAGCCTCGAAACATCTCTGGCTCACTGCCAAGCACCTATCAGCTCGACAGTGGCCCGAGCTATGCTCCTTACACAACAAGTCCGATGCTCCGCCCCACCGAAGGGGTGAGTAAAGACGACCTGTTTAGCTCCCAGGCGTTCATCTTCAGTAGCAAGTTGACGAGCAATCAGCGTCGATGGAGCCAGATTCGCCCGAACGAAGATGCCAAGTATCGACTGGTCCAGAACATGCTTAAATGGAAGAGTCTCTGCTTCCCAGCGCTGTTGCCTCTGACAAGTGATTTCTTCCCATCGTCGAAGGAGTTGCAAGCGCATTACACGGAGTCCTTTTACAGTGTGACATTGCCCGAACGAGATGAACAGAATGGTGTCACATTCCGAGACTACAGCGAATTTGTCATGGAAATGGTTGCGCAGCGGTTTTCACAGGACTTCCAGCTCGTGGAAATGGGAGATGCGGGCGAGAAATCAGAAACGGTGTTTCGTTTGAGCATGGGGCATCGCATCCACGAGATCACGTTCAACGAAGAAACGCAAACAATCGACGTAAAGCGGTATTTACAGAAAGCGAAAGTGCGCTCCGATATCGACATTATGGAGTACAGGTACTCGCTGTGGTCACCTGTAGCGCACGCGTTCCTTTCCGTCTCACAGGAGTTCCGCAAGTACCCGCGCTTGGAGTACTCGTGGAACTACTTGGACCAGCTGATTTGTGGGTACTACGACGAGATGAGTGAAGCGACTCGCTACAAGAGAATTCTGTATTGCATTGTGCCTCCAAGACTCGAACAATCGGAACACGACAAAGGTAAGTTGCAACGCCCGCAAAACCAAGATGCACATAAACTCGTCCGCTCACGCTTCACCCATGCCTTTTATTTGCCACAGAGAACCTTCGAGATTACACTGAGAGATGCAAGAAGTTTCTTGAGTACTTGCGCCCCAAGGCTGATACAAACACTGGCTTTCCAAATGTGAGGATTTCCACGGAATGGAAAGAATCGATGGCGACGAGTGGAGTGGATGCATTCAAGCGTGTGGCTCAGGAGAACGTCAAGATTCCGATGACGATGAGCGACGCACCGACCAGTCAGAACTGGGTTATCACGCGCATTGATACTGAGCTACTGAGGACGCAATGCTTCCACGTTGAAGTGCAGTGGCTTGTGTGCCGCAGCTCGCTCGTGGACGACTTTATCACGGGAATCGTGCGTCGAGCGAAACAATTGGGCCTCGAGTTTATTCAGGTGAGCTTGCTGCATATTGTGTCCAATTTGCTCGCTGTCTGCGCGCTTGTTCATTCACGCCTTTTGCTTGCTGCTTTTAATCGTTTGACCGGATCCAGGTCCCTGAAAATGGTATCTCGAGCAATCTCGACATGCACCCGATGATCTGCCCGATCTTCTTACCCGTCAGCGATCCTTCTGAGCAAAAAATGGTTGAAAAAGCACTGATCGAGCGTTTCAACTTTTGCTGCGAAGCGCTGCATCCGATCCCGTTCACGCACCTCAACCACGGCGAAGAGTACGCGATTCTGCACCAGGAGCCGCGCATCCGCAATCGCCGCGTGATCTCCTACTACCGCCAGTATGTGCATCGCGCCTTATCTTGCTTTGTGCGAATGACGCAAACGGGACTCGTATGGATCTCGAATCGCAAGTTGATGTCCGACGAGGTCCAGGAGCTCTTTGACGGATTACGGCAGTTGGTGGACTCTGTGCACATCGCGCACTCGGCAGTCGTCGATGTTGTCAATCGTACATTTGAAATGCGGGATGCGATCGCTGCTGCGGAAAAAGAGGACGATTCAAATGGCGACACACATGCTCGCAACGGTTCGGAAGAAGGTGACCACACGGAGACCAACTCGACCGATGAGGACAACAACGAGCGGGTCAGTACGAGCAGCAACAGCAGTGTCGTCGACGACGACAAGGAGAACGCGAATCCAGTTAGAGCAGCGAATCTGAAGCAATCCGTTCCTGCTGCTGTCGGCGCGGCACCGCGTAAAGACCACAACAAGATCCGGACGACCGGGCCAGTTGTGCCATCATTTGGTGCGCCTCTGGGTGGACACGATGCGGCGGTGGCGCTGCACCCAAACGGTTTGGATGCAGAGGCGAGCGGGGGTCCGGTGGTGGCACCAAGCGCGTGGAGTCTTCAGCTCGATACTGTAGAATCATCCATTGGAGCCGCAACGCCAGCAGTGCCAACAGCAACCCCAATACTGGAGGGCGCTGGAGCTACTCACGCTGCGGCAGGTCCGGCATCATCATAAAAAACTACCAGAAGGTGGCTCCTTTGTCAGGTAATAAACTTGTATGAATTGATGCAATGCGGAATGTGAGTCAAATGCAGTAGAAGAGTTCACGCAGAGATATTGTTTTCGCGCACCTTCAATATTGTATTTTGTTGATTATTTCGCTTACATCATTTATATCTAGTTCAAGAGGGTTTACTGCCGTTGAAGGACAAGCCAGAGCGACAGATGGCGCTCCTGCCCTTTGACAGTAGTTGACTGATTGTCACGCCGAAAGCGGCGCATACATCGAGTTCCAGAGGTCTTTCCAACGGCCAGAGAGCCGACCGATCCGCTGGCATCGTCTCGAATATCAACTTGTGCAGGAGCTCGATCAACGAGGGATTTGCTCGAGATCCGTGGCGCGCGTGGTGGATGATGGGCGCTTTGGGACTGACTGATGCACCGTATGCGAAAATGACAGCGCGCGCGGCACTTCTCTATGCCACTCTCTCCCTTGGCCCAGTGCCCACTCGCTACCGTACTCACTTTTTGTTCCCCCTGGACACGAGCCACACGCAGTAGCAGCGCAAGAGCTAAGACAGGACCCGGCGCGCCGCCGACAAGCATGGAGTTCGACCGACCGCGACGCAACACCGACACCGACACCGGCAGCGTGCGCAACAGCAGCGGCAACGTGTTCCGCCGCATGTCGGGCAACGCCATGGGGCTCGAGGCGAACGCGCTCTGCCACCGCTCGCACTGGGTGCCCAAGTCGACGCGCTCGAGCTGCTCCAACTGCAAGCGCGGCTTCCGGCTCTGGACCAAGAAGCACCACTGCCGCTTCTGCGGCGAAGTGGTGTGCCGCAACTGCTCGACGCAGCGCATCTTGATCCACAAGAAGACGCTGCGCTCGTGCGACGCGTGCGTGAGCGTCAACGTGATGAGCATATCGGAGCTCAGCCGCCGCAACAGCGACGTGACCAAGAGCGACGTCGGGCCGCGCCAGAGCCTCGGCAGCCGCAAGAGTGACGGCGCGTTATTACGCAAGTCGGTGCTCAAGGGGAGCAAGAAGCAGGGCACGACGAGACTCGTCCAGCGCGGCGGCGCGCTCTATTTAATGCGCAGCCGGTGGCGCTCGCAGCTGCCGTACGTGGTTGCCGTGTTCGTGCTCACGCTCGCGGGCGTCGCCAACCTCCTCACACGCATGTAGAGGAACACGAAAAGAGTCGACCAAAGAAGCGATCGTCGACGTAGAGTCCGCTGTTTGTACCATAGACTAATGCGGCAAGACGCGAACGCAGCCACGGCACTGGGTTTGCCTGCCACAATAAAGCCTCTCCATGTGCATTTTTTCCATCTCAGAAGGGGAGGGAGAGCGGGAGGAGAAAAAGACCACACGAGCCCTCCAGAAGGCGCATTTGGAGCGTCGAGCGGTCGTAGTGGGACATTTTGGATGCGCCTAGAGGCCGAGGGGGGAGGATGCGCGGCGGCGGTGGTACGCTTCCGCATGGGGTCACGGCGGCGCATTCGCGGACCTCGAGACACGCCGCGCCACCCGCAGAGCCGCTCGCCATAGAGCTCTCGGCAGCCATCTCCGCGCAGTGAAAGCGCCGGCGACGAGGTAATCAACCCACTCGGCGCGATGACAGGTGGGTCCACGACAGGACGGACAACCTCAGGATTTGCATATTTCTGCTGCAGGCGAATTGTTCAAAAATCTGCAATCAGACTTGACCGTACAGTACGCCGCCATGTACGGTATCAATTAAGCTGGATGGATGGATGGATGGATGGATGGGTACACGCGAGAACCGCTATGGCTGGAGAATCTTCTGCCGCAGTTTTAATGAGCTTTGGCTTCGTTCTTTTATCTTCTTCAGCTGCTCATCGAAATCAGGCGCTTGGGTCGCTTCGCCAGAGCTCAAGGCTGTAAACGTGCGAAGGGCGGTGCTTGTGCGCGATGGGCACACTGTAGCCTTTGCGCCTTCAACAAGGCATCTCCAGACAGGATAGCGACATGCTGCTGTTACGAGGGGGACTATGGGGCTGTCGCCTTTCGCCGTGATCCACTTTGCAGTTGCCGCACTAAAACGGTGGCATACTCAGCATTCAGGCAGACTGGGGTTGGTTGGCTCGCTCGCTCAGGATGTGCAATTTGAGGGAGCTGTAGGCAATCGCACTTAGTCGCATTCTTCACCCAACTTTCAAATCGTCTTGGTCCCCAAAATAACCGAGACCGAACTTTACTCGCTTCACGACTCCATGCGTACTTTGCGCTGAAACTCGTACTTTTCCGAGACAGAACTATACGGCTGCCAGATCCTTCCCCCTTCCTCTCGTAAAAGATTTCGCGCAGAAGAGAGGCGAGCGGCAAAATGGAGGAGATCGGACTGCACGCGGGCGACGACGCGCTCGTCCCGGCGCTCATCGTACGTTACTGACGTGTAGCGCTTGTGCCCACATGTATATGCAAAGCTGTGGCGTGGGCGCATTCATGGGCCGCGCAAACGGCACCTCGCTCGGACAAGTGGCGCGGGAGAAGTGCCTTTGAGAGTGTAAGCTGTGGAAGATACAAATGAACTCATCGCGCGAATGCTGCTCTATGCAGGACAACAAGGCGGATCTGTACACCAAGTACAAGTCGCTCGAGCGTCACTTGGAGTTTCTGGACATCCAGGTAAGCAACGCAAACGCAATAAAAGCCGCTGTGGCGAGCGCGGGTTTTGGAGCGTTAACGCGTGTGTGTGTGCGTCGCCGGTGCGGCGCGGCAGGAGGGATACATCAAAGATGAGATGAAGAACCTCAAGCGCGAGCTGATCCGCGCGAAGGAGGAAGTGAAGCGCATCCAGTCCGTGCCGTTGGTCATCGGACAGTTCCTCGAGATGATCGATGCCAACTACGGCATCGTCGGCTCGACCGCCGGCTCCAACTACTACGTGCGGATATTGAGGTGCGTCCGCGTTCATGTGCTGCATCGTGCGATGCGCACGCTCACCCGTTGTGATGTATGCATGTAAACAGCACGCTGGACCGCGAGCGCTTGAAGCCGAACTCGTCGGTGGCGCTGCATCGCCACTCGCACGCGGTGGTCGACGTGCTCCCGCCCGAGTCGGATTCGAGTATCCAGATGATGCAAATGTCGGAGCGCCCGGACGTGAGCTACTCGGACATCGGTGGCATGGACGTGCAGAAGCAGGAGGTGCGCGAGGCCGTCGAGTTGCCGCTCACGCACTTTGACCTGTACAAGCAGATCGGCGTGGACCCGCCGCGCGGCGTGCTTATGTACGGTCCTCCTGGCACGGGCAAGACGATGCTCGCCAAGGCCGTCGCGAACGCCACGACGGCGTCGTTCATCCGTGTCGTCGGCTCGGAGTTTGTGCAAAAGTACCTGGGCGAGGGCCCTCGCATGGTGCGCGACGTGTTCCGCCTCGCCAAGGAAAACTCGCCCGCGATCGTGTTTATCGACGAAGTGGATGCGATCGCGACGAAGCGTTTCGACGCGCAGACTGGCGCCGATCGCGAAGTGCAGCGCATTCTGCTGGAGCTGCTGAACCAGATGGATGGGTTCGACCAGGCGACGAACGTCAAGGTGATCATGGCCACGAACCGAGCAGATACGCTGGACCCGGCGCTGTTGCGTCCTGGCCGTTTGGACCGAAAGATCGAGTTCCCGTTGCCCGATCGGCGACAGAAGCGCCTGATCTACCAGGCGTGCACGGCGAAGATGAACCTGGGCGACGAAGTCGACCTCGAGGACTATGTGAACCGACCGGAGAAGATCAGTTCGGCCGACATTGCGTCGATCTGCCAGGAAGCGGGTCTCCAGGCCGTGCGGAAGAATCGGTACGTCGTGCTGCCAAAGGACTTTGACAAGGGCTACAAGAACGCGATCAAGCGCGCTGACAAGACCTTTGACTTTTACCACTAAGCGCCGGTGCTGCCGGTGGCGGCGGTGGTGGTGGTGGGAACTTACACACACACACACACACGTACACAGGAGGCAGCAGTCGAGACACGATGAAAGAAATGGTAAACACACGAAGCGAGTTGGAGACGCAGGAGAAAGGGAGCCGAATGAGTGGCAGCGCAGCGAAAGAGACGTAGAAACAGTTGCGTTTTTGCGACCGTTGCTTTGCTTCTTCCCCGCGTAACGACTCGTATTAACAAGAGAGAGAGAGAGAGAGAAAGAAAGAAAGAGAAACAAACAAAGAAACAGGTTTTTCCCCCTTTTGTGCGCGCGTTGGCTTGTGCAAGTGTTTTGCTGATGGTGCGTTGTGCAAAAGGTCGCGCGATTTCGATGCCGTGAAACGAAGAGCGCTCGCTCTCGTTTGTCACAGTTTGCAAGAACCTCAAGCCACCAAGTCACGCAAGTAAGCTGTCAGCATGGCTCCCAGCGCGTTCCGCGCCAAGAAAGACCGCGTGTCGGTGCTCGTGAACGGCGTGCGCGCGCTCAACGTGTTCACGGCCGTGGTGCAGCTGCTGTCGGGGGTCGGGAGCCTGCTGTCGCTCCTGTACCTGGACATCGCGGCGTCCTTAGTCGCAGTGTACGTGATCCTGTTCGCGCTGCTCCTGCTGCTCTTCGAGTGCCGCTTCCGCATGACCGACGCGTTTCTCCGCGAGTACTTTGGCTTCCTGTACACGTACAAAGGGCTCGGCGCGTTCCTGCTGATCGTGGGGATCCTGGACTTGGGCATGACGGGCGGCGCGTTTGGCCTGATCGCGGGCGCCGCAGCGTGCGCGAACGCGATGATCGTGTTCGCGGTCGGCTGCTGCGCGCCGCGACACGATTGCTCGGCCGAGATCATCACGACGGCGGCGCCCGTCAAGTCGTACGGGTCCGCGACGGCCAAGTCGAATGCAGCGCACGTGGCGATCCCGACCGCGCCGCCGCCGCCACACGAGACCAAGCCGAAGAAGAAGAACCACCGCAAAGGCAGCACGCTGCTCAACCCCACGCTCTAGTGTCGATGAAGAAGAAAAGGGGGAAAGAATGTTGGCATCAATAGCACATTTGTTTACATGAAGCATGGATGGTGTGTTTTCATTAGAGCAAGTTGGGCTTTCGCTTAGGAGCTTTCAATCGCTGGCGCGCGGTGGGTTTCAAGTGCGCAGCGATCGCGGAGCTCGTCCTGTAGTAAAGGAGCAAACAACGGGCGATAACGACGTTTTCTCAACACACACACACGCACCACAACAATGTGCCGCTCTTCGTACCCGGATTCGCGTGAGTTTGTCCTCGAGATCGTACTCCAGAGCGAGCAGCTCGTCGTCCGGAAACAGCGTCAGTGAGCGCGCGAGGAGCTTCTCGTGGAACCAGCGGCCGTGTCTAAGCGGTACGAAGAGCATTGTTGATTGTTGGAAACCCACAAATGAGACACAACTTGTTCAGCGCTTTGACAAAAAAAAAACAACAGAACGCACTTGATCACGACGGCCTCGAGAAGCGGCCGTACGTTGGCGTCGAACTCATCCTTGAGCCACAACACGCCCGGATGCACGAAGCCATCGTAGAGAACGTGCGTGAGCTGCGCCGAATGACCAGTGGGCAGCGCGCTCGTTAGCAAAAAAAAGAAGACGTGCATGCGGACGAGTTGCGCTTTCTTCTACGCACTTTGGTGTTGGGAACGAGCAAGAGGCCGAGGAACGCGCACTTGAAGAGGTAGTAGAACGGGAACCACGACACCAAGAACTCGACGTACTGCTCAAACACGGTCGTGGCTGCGAGCACGACCCTAAGATACGACAAGCGCAGTGTTTGGACGAATCCCGACTGTCCATCGCATTAATAGCCAGGAGCGCAATGCTGCTACAGCGCAGCAGAACGTACCAGAATTCCAGGATCCTGCACAGTGTCGACATGTCGACGCCCTTTTCCGCGCGAGAGAGCACTTTGAGCGACTCGTACGCGCCGGAAAAGAGGCTCAGGTAGCTGCAGTTGTCATGGCGAAATTGAAGTGGTTTTTCGTATCAGCGAGCACGTCCGCAGGAGAGAATGAGAGCGGCGTACGTGAGGCCCTCGCTGAGGAGGTAGAGCGACATCTTTGCCGTGCGGCTTTTCTTGCGAGTGGCGGCTTCAAAACAACAAAGCAGAGCGAGAGTGTGGCGCATCGCAGCCACACGTTTCATCGCTGTCTATTTCGGACACTGCGACGTGTGAGCACCAACACAATGGCGTTGGTCTGAGCTCGTTAGTTTAGGTATTTATACGTACACACGCACATACAAAGCGCGACCGGAAGACTACTAGCGCGATGCTGGGGGCTTCGAGGGGCTCGCCGAGACCAGTGGGAGCAGCGCGTTGATCTCGTCGACGGAGATGCCCTCGTCCATGAGCGCCTTCCGCTCGCGCAGCAACGCCGCGTTGGCGCGGATCGTCGCGAGTTTGGCCTCGGCCTGGAGCTTCTCGGTCGCGGCCTGCACCATCGCGCTGTTCTCCTGGACCTGCGGCAGCGTGCCGTTCGTTGCCCCCGCTTCCAGGCTGCTGCTTGCAGTGACACTCGCGCTGCTGCTCGGGCTTGCTTGCGCTGCCGCCGTCTCGGCCGCGACCTTGGCCTGCTTGGCGGCGTTCGCGAGCGCGATCTTCTCGTTCTCCTTGTCGAAGCGCTCGATCTCCTCGCGGTGGCGCTTCGAGACCACGCGCGTCGGGGTCACGAACGTCGGCGTCACGGCGCGCTTCCGCCCCTTGACGACCTCGGACAGGAACGCCGTCGGCGCGCCTGCGGGCGGCGGTGCCTGCTGCTGGGAAGACGTGCCGTTCTTCGCAGGCGTGCTCGCAGCCGACGACGAGTTGTCGACGTTCTTGTCGCGCAGACTCAGGAATGGGTGCACGTCGTAGTAGAGCGAGAACTTTTTGAGCACGCTGCGGCGGCTCGCGTCCGGGTCCTCGCCGCCGTTGACGGCGATCCCCGCGGCGCGCAGCATCTGGTTCGTGTCGCGATAGCGCTTCTCCGTGTCGAAGCACTTGGACTTGATCTGCGCTGTGGACTTGTGCCGGAGCTCGGGGATGCGCGCCGCCTCGTCGTAGAAGAAACGCTTGGTCTTGGTCACGTACTTGTCCACGTTCGCGCGCCAGTACGCGAGCAGCGCCGCCTCCTCCTGCTCCGTCCACTTGCGCGTCGTCGTCTCGGGCTCGTCGCCGCCCGCGGCCGCCGCATTGCTGTCGTCGTCGTCCGCCCACACCTCGCGCATGCTGCGGCCTCCTCTCTTGTTTTCTGCTTTACGTGTCAGGTGTTCCTTCCTGCCCGCCAGGTTGTACAATACCCACGGACCTGCATGTATTATACAACCGCTACTGGCTCCATTCAGAATTGTGCCCAATCAGGTAGTTTGCATGACTCTTTTTGGCCAATCAAAGCGAGATGTAGCTATTTATAGAATCCATGACGGCATGAAAAGGTGCCAACTTGAAGAAACATCGCATGATACTGTATGATAGAATGAATGCACTTAGTGGCGGCGCATCCGGCGCTGCTGCTGATGGCGCGGCGTGTCGACGGCGATGTACGCGCTGTCGCTCGTGAGCGCGTGGCTCGTGGTCGCGGCGCCGCGTAGCCCAGCAGACGCCAGCGGCCGTGAGCACAAGCGTCGCGAGCGTCACGCCCGCCGCGACCACGAGCCACGTGGTCGGACTGAGCCCGGCAAACACTTTGGTGCCGCCGCCGTCGACAACCGCGGTCGCGACGCCCGCCTGCGCGCCCAGGGGGACGACGGGGAAGATGTTGAGACCGCAGTTGGTCTTGTCGTCCGTGAGCAATTTCATGAAGCCGCCGTCGCCCCAGGAGCCCCCGTACGAGTTCTTGAGGATCCAGTAGTCGCCGAGCGCGGCGTCCGTGCCGTAGCCCACGAGCAGGAGCGCGTGGTTGACGCTGTTCTTGGACGCCAGGTCGCCGTTGTTCGGGCACGCGTAGAACCCGCCCTTGTACTCGGGGAAGGGCGACTGCGAGTTGACGGCCACGGCGATCGGCTGGCTCTGCAGCGCGCTCTTGAGCAGCGCGTTCGGGTCCCGACTCGCCGAGCAATCATGCCCCATGGCCTGCTTCCAGTTCGTGATGCTCACCGCGCGTGCTGTTGCTCGTGCTCTTGTCGTTGTACGGCATCTCGAGCTCCGTCACGAGGCCGTAGTGCAGCTGCGCGGCGTCCATGAACACACCGTGGGTCATGCCGCCGGCGCAGCCGTTGTTGGCCGATTCCCACTTGATGGTCTCGCTCAGCCACGGCGCGCCGCGACTGCTTGTCGCTCCACTCTCGCTCGACGAAGACGCCGCCCAGCAGTACGCGAACGACTGCTCGATCTCGCGCGTGGTGCACGACAGGAACTGCTGCGGCGCGAGCGCGACGGCCGCGCTCTGGTTGGCGGCGATCACCATGGCGGTCTCGATCGCGTCCGTTGCGGCAAACGCCCAGCAGCTGCCGCAGTTCCGCTGGCTCTTGACGGCCAAGCACACTCTGCGCTTGCGCGGGTTGAGCGCGCTGCACCAGCTGAGCGTCACGCCGTCCGACGCCGACCCATCTGTCGCTGCGAGCTGTCGACGCGGTCTGCGTGTCCATGCGCACGATGGTCTCGGGCAGGTCCGCTGTCGCCACGCGCTTGTTCGCATCCAGCAGGTGGCGCGTATGGACGCCCATCTGGTACGTGAACTCGTGCCCCACGTGCTGCGCGTACCGGCGCACTTGCTCCACAAACTGCATGTGCTGCGCCAGGTTCCGGCGCGCTCGGCGCCTCGAGTCTTCACCACGGACATCCGCCAGCAGGAGCTCCTGGAGCGAGCGCGCGTCCACAAGCTCACCGTTGAGCCGACCGGACAGCTCGCAATGGTCCCGAGAGAGCCGCCGCCGAACAGACCCGACGCTATGCGCAACAAGCGGCGCTTCTCTGCTGCACGCGAGCGCAAGGGGATCGAGGACAAGCTCCTCCCCGCTTGGCGCCAGAGAGAAGTGTGACTTCCATTTTTACAAGCCCACTGCATCCAGCCCCCCCCCTCCTATGACAACGTACCCATCTCGTCTACGCGTTGCCCTTTTTTGATAGTAGTATCGTAATAGAGGCATTACAGAGGAAGAGTTGGGCTTGGATACAGATTAGACGCATGCTGTATCACACAATTATTCAATGTAACAGGTCAGCTTATTGCCAGGATTGACACAAACTATAAACAGGGAAATTGAAATAGAGTTATATAATTGGCGGGGAAAAAAAGCAAAGCAACAACAAACATGGGTCAGTGGCGCTGCAGCGGCAGCACGGCGTCGATCTCGTCCTGCGGGATGCCCTCGTCGCGCAGCTGCTTGCGCGCGCGCAGCAGCGCCGTGTTGGCCGTGATGGTCGCGAACTTGGCCTCGGCCTGGAGCTTCTCGGCCGTCGCCTGCAGCATCGAGTTGTTGACCGCGAGCATGGACGCGTTGAAGCCCAAAGGCATCGCTGGCGTCTTTGCCGTCGCTTCCGCTGCACTGGGAGCAGAGGCACCAGCGGAGGCGGTCGCTAGACTCAACATCGATGCACTGCTGCTGCTGCTGCTCGCACCTGAGGTCGGTCCTGCTGCCACTGAGACCGCGGGCGGCTTCACGCCGTTTTCGCTGGCCGTGTTGGACGGCGACAGTTCCTGAGAACTGACGACAGTCGGGGTCGTCGACGCTGTCGTGGCAGTGGGCGAGGAGCTAGCACTCGACTTGCTTTGCGCTGCGGTCGGCTTCGCCTTAATGGGAAATGTCGTCGTCGACGACTTGGACGCAGCTGCGGCACTTGTGAGCACGAGGGAAGCATGCAGCGCGGCGAGGTCCGTCACGCCTGCGATCGTGCTGCTCTTGCTGCTGGTGGTGGCCGTAGTCGGTGGTTTGCTTGCAATCGGTGTGTTCGTCGTCATCGGCTTCAAAAACGAATGCGGCACGTTCGCCAATGCGGACGCAATGGTCGTTGCGGGAATCGGGGCTTTGAAGCTCTGCGTGTCGAAGACGGCCTTTTTGTCCGCCGCGATGCGCGCCGCGATCTTGGCGTTGATGTCCATCGCCTGGCTTGTCAGGTCGCTGTGCGCGCGCGATCGGACGTCGCGCTCCGACACCACGAGCTGCTGCTTCTTGGCGTCCTTCTCGGCCTCGCTGCCCCCAGACGACGGCCGTTTCCGCGACGAAACTTCTGCGCTGTCTGTCGCTGCCGCACTGCTGCTGCTGTCGTTGGCGCTCGCGTTGCTTGCACTCGCGTCCTCTGTCTTCGTGACCCCGAGGTCTTGGCCCACAGAGTCCACGAGGTCGTAGTAGTACGCGCAGCGCTTGCGCACCTCGACGTCCACGCGCGCACGGTCGAGCGTCGTGTTGCCGTTGTCGCGGAGCCACTCGGCCGCGTCGGCGAAGCTCTTCTCGAGCAGGTAGATCTTGGCGAACACGTCGTTCGCGTTGCGGTCCGTGACGATGCCGCGGCTCCGGATCTGCTGCAGGATCTGGGACGCGATCCCGGACTTGGTCTCAAACCTGGTGCCGTCGCCGCCGTTCTTCCAGCGCGCGTAGTTGCTCGGGACGCGCAGCCACTCGAGCAGCACACTGAGCGAGTTCACGCCCGGGCTCGGGCCGTCGCTGTTCCACTGCGAGCGCTTCTTGCGCTCGGCCACGACTGTCGTACCGCCCGCAGCCACGCCGCCCGCTGCGCTCGCGAGCGCCGCCAGCGCCGTGCCGCGCATCTTGCTCTTGGTGTTGTAGCAGCGCTTGCCGCAGACCACGCGGGCCGGGAGCGAGGCGTCGCGGAAGGGCTCCGTGAGCCGCAGCGAGCAGGAGCGGTGGATGAACTTGGCACAGCCCACGCGCTCGCAGCGCAGCACGCGCTCCGCGTCGGGCGCGCCGCACGTGTAGTACTTGCGCAGGATGCACACGCCGTCGTCCACCATTTTTGCGCGCATCGCCCTAAAACTAAAAATTATTGTTCTAGCAGGCGATACATTCGCTCCTAGAAAACGCGTTTGGTGGAAGCCGCGCGCTTTTCTTTTTTGTTGTTGTTGTGGCGGCGTTTTCGAAAAAGGAATAACGGATGGGGAGGTTACACCTCGGATAATGCGTTGGGAGGATGAAGCTGTTTGCATTGAGGACGATAATGCAGTTTATCAGACGGTGAAGTCAAATGAACAGAGGTTTGGGTCAATTTAAAGAGGTGATAGAGTGTTGGTCAGGATTGGCAGGAATCCAAGCCTCGCAAATATGAAGGGTCTTCGATGGTTGGTGGAATCAAGTTGCGTTTTCTTTTCACCCAATTACATCCTTGCAGAACTGGCCCATGTGATTTGCTGATTTCTTTTTGTTATTGGTGGAAAGGTCTAGCTGACGTCGAATAGTTACTGCACATAAAAGTAAAAAATAAGCTCAACAAGATGCTAATTTACGCCAAATTTACGCTAATCCGCTCGGTTAAGTGCACCAAATCGATGCTGCAATTCTCCCAAGTTGCCTCGACGAGAATGGAGCGAAGGCAGATATACCAGCTGCTGCTGTGCTGCCCTCGCCCCTCGCGAAGCTCCGTTCTACAGCTGCTGGCAGTTGGAAAAGTCTCGCTCAGCGCGCCGATCCACAGCGCGATCTTCGGCGAGTCCACGTCACCACGCCATGGACGCGACGATCTCCCTCGAGAGCTTCAAGAGGCGCCACGAATCCTCTGTTTGTATGGCCTCTCTGTGGCCACATTCTCGCTCAGTACTCGCGAATACCAGCGGCTCGCTGTGTGTTCGTGTCAAAAAGTCGCTGAAAATAGACATTTTCAACTCGCCTCAACCAGCAGATTACCCTCCATACGCTCGTTCACCCCACAGTGCCACGTTTTTTTGCTGGCGTAGCTTCGTGAGCGCAGAGCGATGCCCAAGAACAGCGCAGCCGCAGCGGATCCGTCCGGTCGAAGCTCGTGGCTGTACACTCACACTCAGCAGTAGCACACTGCACGACACGGCGGCGACGCCAAATCGCACTCGTCCCGCCACCACGCTGCGGATGCGCACGCCTTAGGCTGCGGCTCGAGGCTCCGCGGCCTCGAGCTCGTCGAGCAGATCGCGCAGAACACCAAACTCCAAAAGCTGCGGTGGATGGAGTGCGTGGCAGGGCTTGAGCAATTCTTATTGGAGCGCGACGCTGTCTATGTTGCTCACTCACCCGGGTGCTTGTCCTCGCAGGGTCTACAAGCGTCTCTGGGAGCGGAAAGCCAAAGTGGACATCGCCGATACGATCCTCATTGTCGGCGGTACGCCCCAGTTTTGGTTCTTCACGTCGTCAGTCACAGGGGTACGCCTGTCGCTCATGCATTCTCAACGGTCGCTCCAAGGCTGGAAAAAACACAAACACTCGCGTTTGCGTTTGTTTTCAAATTGACAGGAGATCCAGCGAAAGCACGACCACAAACTGAATGCGATCGCGATCAAGAAGCATTTCGTGAAAACGAGTCTGCTGGACGCAAAATGGACCACACGCCAACAGCTCGCACTGCTCGTGCACGTACGTTGACCAACAGATTACGCGTGTCGAGCTATATAACTGGGTTGTCTCAGCTTTGATTTGCATTTAATTCTTTTTGGGAACGACGCATACACAGGAAGACCGCGATGCGAGTATAAAGTACGCAGTGCTGGGTGACCTCGAATTCAACGCGATACTCTGCCAGCCGTCGTCTCCGTTGTGGATATCGAGCTTCCTGCTGCAACCCTTCATGGCGCCGTCGCAGCAGCATCCGATGCATCCAGGCACGTTTGTCGCAAAGTACAACGCGGCGTCGTCGTCGTCGCCCTGCATCCGTGTGCTTCACACTGAGACCTACTTCCACGGCATGAGTGCGAGCGGGTCTGCAGCCAAGAAGTCGGCGCCAGCGGATGCCGCAGTTAATGGTGGTGATGCTGACGATGCACAGACCAAAACCCATGCCGCTCGACAACGACGAGCTCCGTCAACGACGTCATCAACGCCTACTGTGGCCCCCCAATCGAGCCATCGGCCACGCTCAGTGACAGCAAGCGCAGTAAACCACAGCGGCGAAGAGATCGTCAAGCGCGAAATGGCCAACATCGTGCACGAAGTGGAACTCGCGTTCCGCGATAAGTTGCGATGGATCCACTGCGAATTCCTCTTCACGAGCACGCACCGCCTCGTGTTGCTGCGGGTGAGCCACGTTGTGTTCGTCTCGGACCTGAGGCAGAAACGAGAAAAAGGCAGCAGCGCTGCTGTCCACACTCATGACCATAAGACGAGCGCGAGCAAGCTCCAGCGGCCGTCGGTATGTCCTCACGCCACAGAGACACTCGGGTGTCTTGTCATCTCTGATCGTGCGCTCGCTCGTTCTCCAAAGTCGGTTGCATACCCGGGCAGCAGTCTGCGGAAATGCGCGGGCGGCTCGTTTTGCCACTGCAAGATCTTTGCGTCGGCTGCGTCGTTGAACGTTCCACTGCCGTCGGCGCATGAGTTCCAGCAGATCACGCGAAAGGTGCTGCACTGCGTGGTTGATATCTGGCTCCGGGTACAAGTTAGTTCCAAAGTAATGAGTGTCTGTCTGGCGTTCTCCTTTAGTCGATGAGCCTGAGTGAAAAGGAGTCCGAGTACTTGGAGCGCTTTGGCGCCCACGCGGAAGCTCAGCTCGCGGTGTCTCCGCTGGCGTTGAGGGCGCAAGCCCAGGACGCGTTCACGAAGCTCCTGCAGCGGCGCATCTTTATGCTGCAGAGCACGCTCTGGAACCCGAAATCCGATGCCTTCCAGGTCAAACCACGTACGAATTGATTCTATTCCATGGCTTATGCGTGGCCGAGCGAGCTCATTATGCCTTTTTGTTTGCAATACCGTGCTTAGTTGAGTATAACGACTCGAAGCTGCTGCCACAGCAGTACGAAATGATCCAAGTGTGCAAGACGTGCTACTTGATCTACCATACGATCGATGAGGAGCGCTTCCAAGCGAGTCGGTCGACGTCGAAGGCAGCGGCGCGCCTGTACAACGCCAAGAAGCTCTCGGCGACGTCGCTCGATGAGTCGAGAGAGCTAGCGAGCGAGGCTTCTTCCGCTTCTTCTCCACCTCGTAGAGCGCGCGCTTGGGAGCGAATCAGAGACAGCGACACTCCAGCCTAAGCACCCCGAGACTCAGTCAGAATAGCTCCGTGTCAAGCCACCAGTCGAGCCCAAATTGCTTATCATCGGCCCTGATAATTCAAAAGACCACAGATCGATCCAGGCGCGCTGAAGGAGCAAAGCACTCATCCCTCGGCGTAGACCCTGACTTTGGGGGCAAACTCGATGCTCGGCAGCACGTCTTCGTCTCGACGCTTGAAGCAAAGACACAACGACGCGACTATGAACGAGATCTAGCGACAAAAGGCGGGAAAAGTGAGTCACCATAGACAGCATTCGCTTTCCAGTAGATTGATGCCCACGCACGGGAAACGTGAGCGAGACGAGCACGATAATAGCGATGGCTTCGACTTGGGTGCTGAGATTCGCGAACACGAACGCGCCGCAGCCGCGCGTCGTCGTCGTCACGGGATTGAGGCCGCAGGAGCCGTACGGGAGATCGTACTCGCAGCGGCTATTCGCGTTGCACTCGCGCGTCGCCGCGTACGCCATGGTGCCGTAGGAATCGCATGTGATGCGCTGCCACACTTTGGCCGAGATCGCCGTCGATGGGTACGAGGCTGGGAACGCCCGCGTGTCGTTGGAGCACCGCGACGGCAGCCCGTTGCCGCAGCAGAAGTGTTCCTTCTGGAAATTGAGCACCATGGCGCGGTGCGGGCCCTTGGCGATGCTGTTGGTGTAGTACGACTGCCACACGAGCGTCATGCCCACAAAGTCGTCGCTGTGAAGAAACTGGTCGCATTCCTGCTGCTGCTTGATCGTCATGGAGTCGTAGAGACCGAGCGTGAGGCACGCGACCTGCGTCCCGTGCGCGAGTGACGGGATGGATTTGCCGAGTGTGACACTGCCGAAGACCGTCTGGAGGAACAGCAGCACTGCTAGTAGCACGAAGAGCTACATCACACACACACACACGTTGTCTGTGTCATGAGAAATTCTCTACGCAGATTGACCAGCCAAGCAGGATCTCAAGCCAAAGTTCGCAATGCAGTGAGCTCACCATGATAAGCAGGCATTTGTTCTGCGTGCGGGCGCCGTAGTACCCGAGAGCGTCTGCAAGCAAATACAGCAAACCCGTGAAGATGAGGCCGCCGCCGACGTGCTTGATCGTGTTCCCGAGCAGCTGGTGGTAGTGCTCGTTGCTCACGAAGAGGGAGCCGAGGACGGCGAGTAGTAGCATTTGAATCTGATAGCATGTGGCAGCCGCAGAGAGTGCGCAATGAAGAGTTAGAGGGGTGAAAAACCACCGGAATGCGTGGATGGGGAGTGCGCACCACGCCGAAGCATCCAGCGCCAGCCAGGTATTGCACCAAACTCTCTTTGCCAAACATGGACAAAGGCGGCCTCCCACGTGAGAGTGACGCAGAGATGCTGGGTCTCTTTCTTCCTTCAACTGGGTAAAAGCCGGCTGGCGTCTTTGCCCAGACATCACCATCCTAGATTGCCCTATTTGGATGAAGCCAATTTTGGACACTATTCTCAATTTTATCATCGCATCGACTAGGCCTGCTGGCAGACCGACGTTTCACGTGAAGCAGCAGGAGCGACCACGCGCTTCTTTCGTTGGTAAATGCTTGACATAATCAACGTAACTCAGAGACAAGATGCCGTCCGCTGCGTCGACACGTTCCCCCGAGCAACGCGAGTCGTCAGCGTGGCAAGCCCGCTTTAGGAAACGCCGTGGAACCAACCAGGAAGCTGCCTCTTTCGCACACAAAACGCAAACCCATCAACCAAGTGCGTCAGATGCCACGTCCTCTGGTGCGAACCCGCCGCCGTCAATCGGAGAGATCCTGCTCAGTGCATTGAAAGCGCGGGAGCATCCGCTGGAGCCCGAAGAGGAAGTGAGTCGAGACTGTGCCGAGCAACTGCTCGGGAAGCGCAATGCGTTTGTCCCAGAACTTCGCATGCGCGACCACAAGCAACACCAGGACGTGGAACCAGAGCGTGAGGGTCGTGGAAAGAAGGATGACAACGATGACAACGACATGATGGCGTCTACTGCTCGAGAGATCATCCAGGCGCGCTTCCGCTGCGAGAACCAAGCCGACGAGCTGCGCCATTCGCAGAAGACAAAGACGCCAAGGTCCTTGGACGCAGAAGCAGCGCGCAAGAAGACTGGAGCGCCGACTGGAGTACAATCATCGGTGCGGCCAGCAAACGCAACTACTACAGAGAGATCGCGAAGACAGGCTTTGCATGGAAATAGGTCTATGTTTGAGCTCGACGTGGCCCCTGAGCCTCGCCAACAGAGGAGACCCGCGGAAAAACCGATGGCACGGAAAACAATGGCAGACTCGAGGAATCGATCTGGCGGCGCTGCCAGCAATGCCGCTGAGAGAGAAAGACGAGGCAGCAGTTCAACTACTTCTCCTGTGGACTGTCAAGGGGTGAAGCAGCACGCTCCCACGCGTACCTTGTCTCGACAGGTGGGTAGCGACCCATTGAGGCAAATGGAAGAGCGGCAGCGACGGCTGCGTGACAAGCGAGCAGCACGGACGCAGGCATCAGCTCGTGATCCTGCCATCCCGACTATTGCCAGTTCGCTCACGCGGCAAACATCTGAACAGAGATCCTCTGACTTGCGTCCTTCGTCTCGAAACACCCGAGTGAAAGACGACGCGCAAATGACGAGAGAGCAGCGGCTGCTACAGGAGAAAATCACGCGAATCGCAAAGGAAAACGAGCGTGCGGCGACAGGGGTCGAAGCTGACTGGCGGTACAAGCAGCACGCGCTACAGCAGCAACGGTTCGTGTTCTCGGTCTGGCGGCAACTACTGGAGCACCGACAGTGTCAAGTCATGCACACGCAGCACACGTTTGAGTGGCGGTGGCTGCAGAGAGTCTGGACTCACTGGAGACAATACGCACTCGCGAGTCAGCATGCGCGCATCGAGGAGGCCACGAAAGCAAACCTGGTGCGCGAAAAGCGTGTTGAGCAACTAGCGGACGCGTTCCACCGCCGTAAGCAACTGCCGATCTGGTTCTACCGGTGGAGTGCGAGTGCCACGGCCGCTAAGGACGCGCGATAACTCGTGACTGCACAACAGAGAAGGAAGGCGCAAGCGCAGCGGCTGATGGAGCGATTGGTGCGGCAACAGGGTATCGCGGGGGTAACACCACGCGACGACAAACTGAAGGTGCAGTCCGTAATAGATCGGTCGGACCGAGCGGTGACTTCGAGCCACCAGAAGGAACAAGAACGAATTCGCTCGCAGAGTAGCTCGGTATCTCGTATGATCCGACCAAGCGGTCAAGCGATGCGGAAGACCGCGTGGACTCAGCGCCAAGGAGATCCTTCAGCCACAACGCCAGCGTCGTCTTCACCGCTAAACTCGTCGTCTGATGGTCCAGGATCGAGAGAGAATGTGACTCCAATGTTGGCCACACCGGTAGTAGATCCGCTGTATCTGTCGACGCAAGAACACGCTGCAGAACGGAAGCAGCGGCGGGAGTTGCTGAAGCAGAAATACGAGCAGGCGGACCGAGAGAAACGCGAAGCGATCGAGATGCGGCGCGCCGACCGAGAAGTGCGCTTGCTGCAGCAGAAACTAGACGAAAAGCAGCGAATCCAAGAACGGAAGCGAGAAAAAGCGATTGCTGCGCAGGAGAAATACCAGCGCAAGCGCGGGCGTTGCAACAACGCGCTGCAGGGAAACACAATGCGACTCGGCTGTTGCTGTACTATGGCTGGCTACCGCTGAAACGGCAATGGACTTGTGCAAAACGTGTCGCCAGCAACGCAAGTGCATGGCACAAACTGCGCGTCTTGCATGCACATTGGCACGGATGGCTGCACTTTGTACACTTGTACCATCTAAAACGCCAGCGCATCGAGCAGCGGCAGCTAGAGCGCGCCGCCCTCCACCATGCGTGTGCAGTCAAACGTAGAGTATTTCGATCGCTTCAGAGTGCTCACGAGCGAATTTGCGCACTGGAAATCGCAGTCAAGCGCCAGAGTCGATGGAATGACCTGCGATGTACCTGGAGCTTCTGGCAGCAAACACTGGTGTGTGTGCATTGGACGCAGTAGCAACATGAGCAGCGCGTTTTGCAGAAATGGCGCGTCACCAAATTGCGGCGACTGTGGATCCACTGGCGCGCAACGCTCGCTGAATGGAAACAGGAGCAGCGAGAGCAGCAGGAGAAAGCGCAGTTGTGGGCCAAAGTGCGCACGTGGCTTGACGAGTGATGTCGGGTTGGTTTACTTTTAATGATCGGATTTGGATCAGGGTTGACTCTAAACGTTGACTAGCAGCATTTTTTGCTTGGAATATATTGGCCTGGCCAACATGTGGGTTGCACTGACCCATGGCCGACCTGCAACCTGCTGGTGCTGTGTGATGCGTCCATCTAGCGATAACCAAGCTGATGATGCGGAATAAGCCGTGGCTTCGTCTTCAATAACCCTTCGCATTGCTTCGGAACAGTTGCTTTCGGAGCTGCGCTCGACGCGGTTTGCGTGCGTGGGTGCACGAAAATATGAAACAAATGAGCTCGAAGCTCTCTCCATTCACCGAAAGACTTCAACATTTTACTTCTCTCGCGAGCGGACGACTGGCGATCACAATCCCGGAGAGTGCGCAGCCTGTAATCACCAGATCGCAAACGGAGAGTATGCAAAATACTGTTACTGATCGTACTACAACAGATCGTAGCACACGGCGGTGAGGGGACAGTAATTCCTCCATCGCCTCCTCTTTCGCACACGAAACTTGATGCCATGCAACAACAATTTGCAACAGTTCAAGAGTTCAAGGCGACCTTTTATCGGCAAATGGAGGCTCCAACCAGAGTTCAACTCCCCCAAGCAGTAGATGCGCCTGTCCGCCCCCAGTATCCCACTTTCCCTACGTTCCTGTCACCATAATGCTGTTTCATTCCGAAACGCACCCACTTGTCGCTGAAATATAGACGATGTCTCGACTGAGGTATCCAACCTGCTGTTATTTCGTTTCCCCCGCACCAGCTGGACCGCTTTCGTGTGCGGCATGTGTGTGGCCTCTACCGAGGGTCTCAGGTAATGCCAATCACCATGAGCAGCTCATTCTCCAATCGCCCCGACACCCAGCAGAGCGTCGGCTCCAAACTTCCGCAATGGCTCCTTCCGTCACCGCCAAGTCGCTCGTGCTCGCCGTCGCCGTCTCCAGCGCCGTGCTCTTCGAGTCGGCCGACGCGCACCAGTACGTGATGCTCCCAGCGCCGACGTTCACGGTCAAGACCCGCGCCGAGCAGTTCAACCCGCTCG
>JAADVP010000210.1:0-30540 GCA_023335675.1 Globisporangium solare | reverse complement strand
CCCCCCCCCCCACCACCAAAATAGCCGTCTCCACATCGTTTTCTTTCTTCTTTTCTCGCGAGCCGTTCGTTTCGCGAAGCACCAGAATCGCAAGCCACGCGCTGATCCTGAAGCACGGAGGCGGCTTTTTCCTCCTCGGCCTGGGAATGGAAATGCAAAAGCGCGCACTGGCTGGAGGTGACGCGCTCGCTCTCGGCGTGAAAGGCTGGCTGAGCAACCAGGAGATAGAAACGCTGCGGCACAAGGTCAGTTGATAGGGAATCAGGAGCCGATTCGGTACAAACCGCTCTCACCTGCCGCTCGCTCGTGTCCATAAAAAAAAAGCTCGCACAGGCCGCGGCGTACGACCACTCCGTCTCCAGCCAGCAGCACGCGAAGGCGCGACTCGCGGCCAAGCCCACGACGAAGCGCTACCACAAGGTCAGCGACGACAGCGGAGCAGCAGCAGCATCGACCTGGCAATCGAAATAAAAAAGCAACACTCTCAGCACCTCTGAGTACCTTGACAGCTTGTGCAATTGCTGCGACCAGGACGCAAGACGCTGTCGAGCATCCAGTACGAGCAGCAGTTCGCGGCGTACGACTCGCATCGGGTGGTCCCGAAAAGGGGTGTGAGCAGCGCCGCCAAGACGATCCTGCAGGACGAGTACGTGACGAAGCCCCGACACGTGAGCGCGATCCTCGACCCGCAACCGGACGACGGGAGTCGCGATGGCGGCGGCAAACGCGTCGCGCCCGCGCCGATTCCTCAAGTGTTTATATTATAAGAGAGTTAGTCTCCGGATTTACCTTTTGTTTTCTTTTTCTTCTTTTAAAAAAAGCTGCTGCGTGTCTTCGTCTTCCCTTGGGGGCGTCCGTCTCGTGTGGATGCATTTGTTTGTATGAAGTTCTCACGCCTGCGTGGGCGGCGGCACGTACTTCATCTTGCTGTACGTGCCGCCCCACTTGGCGTGGAGCCCGTTCTCCTGCGCCTGCGCGCGCGCGAGCTCCTTGATCTCCTTCTGGCGCTCTTTCTTGCGGCGGTTCTCGCGCTGGCGCTTCGTGAGCCCGCCGTCGCCCACCACAGGCGCAGCACTGGCCGCTTGTTTTGGTTTCTTGGTCTTGCCGCTCGCCGCGCCGCCCACCATCTTCCAGCCATCGTTCCCGTCGCTGCTGTCGTCACCGTCGGCATCGGATTCGCTCGCGTGAGACGCAGCAGGCGCGTGGTCGAGAGTGAGGTCGCCAGCAGGGCTCGCCGCCGCCGCACGCGGACTCGTGGGGCTCGAATCGGTGTCGCGGGGCTTGATCAGCGCGTGCGGCACGTGGTATTCGACCTCTTCGTCGTCGTACCTGACGTGGTATTCATTCCCGCGGCGGATCTAACGCAACAGCAGAAAAGAAAAGTCAGTCAAGTCACTCTACTATCGCCATGCGTCGCTTCGCGAAATGCACGCGATGCATCCGCAACTTCAACTCCTTAGCACACCGCACCTCAACGATGGTGGCTGGGAACCACTCGCGGCCGCCTGCAAAGCGCGCGAGCACACGCTGCTCGAGCTCGAACTTGGCGACAGCAGCCCCCGCGCCTCTCGCGGCCTCGCTCTTTTTCGGCGCCACGCCGATCGCCTTCACTTGGAACTTGCGTTTCGTGAGGATCTGCGCGACCGAGAGCCTGTCATCGCTGTCGTCACTGGCGTCGTCCTCTTCTTCCACGACCGTCGCCACACTCGCCGCACTCCGAGCGCTCACCTGCTCGCTGCTGTCGGCGTCGTCGCGCGAAGCCGCTTTCTTGGCGGCCGCGTGCTTCTTGCTCTTCTTCTTGGGCTTGCGCGGCGCCTTCGCAGCCGCGCCGCTGTCGCCTCTGGGGCTCTGCAGCAGCAGCCACTTCCAGGCCGCGAGCGAGAGCGCGAGCAGCAGGAGCGTCGCCACGAAGCGCGTCGTCCCCGAGAACTCGGCGGCCATCTTGAGCGAATTCAGATCTGCGGCCAGTCGTTGCGCTTTCGGAGGGGTCGACGGACGGGGTACGTAACCCCGCACGGAAAGGGCGTGTACCCCTTCACGCCGACTTGGTGAGTTGCTATTGGCTGCGGACTCGTTTAGCAACTCGCGTGAGGTGGTGGGGATTTCGGAGTGGGCGGCTTGGCAATTGTCACTTCAGAAAGCACATCTCGATTTCTGGAGTATGTTTTGTGTCTTTTTTTGAGTTGATGGCATATTTTTTGCATAAAACTAACCACGCACTGATTTGGACCTGTCGAGAATTTGCGAACACGGCAACAGCTTTGACTGCTTGTGTTCGATCCGTTTGTGCGTTCCGCGTTGGCGCATGTGCGGCATGTTGCTCGCCCCCTCCTTGTCGTTGTGCGCGCTATCTGAATGCCGTACAAGCACTTTTACCCGTTTGCTTCAGTGGGATAACACAATGTGTCACAGTGCCCGCAGGGAAAGATCGCGTGGGTCGGATACAACAAGTTCACACATGCAGAGAGCGCACTGAACGCAAGTCAACGAGCGGGAGGATCGGCGGGAGCGTCGACGACGACGGCCGCTTTGTGTGTGTTGCTTCGTTGACCCGCTCAATCAGATCGGCGGCTCGGCCTTGGACGGACTCAGATCGCGACAGTGACACTGCGAGGGGGACTGCGCTCGAAGCGGCGCATAACAGCCCCAGGACGCGCTGGCAATGACGGGCTCATCTGAGAACAGCAGCAGCTGGTTTTTGCAAGCGAGTGCGTTCTCAGATAGGTAGAATGCGCAAGTGCATTGCAATGCACACACACACAAAGTCCCATTACATGTTGTCGCTGTGCACGACGCCTGCTCCAGTTGTTTGTGGCGTTTTTTGTGCACTTGTTTGTGGCTTTTTGTAGGGATAGGGAACGGCGCTCCACGGTCGTGACGTGGCTCTTCAATTCGAATGGGTGAGGAGGAACGACGAGCTGGTTGCAAGTGCCCACATAATCGGGGGTTGCGGGTGTGAATTCGCCCGACTCACGGCAAGATCGCGGGATGTCGCCCACCCGTGCCTGCGGTGCGGGAGAGACCAGATTAAACATTGTTCGTGTGGATGAATGGACAGTGCTTGCAGTCAGTCGTATCTTTCTTGCTTCTTTACCGACAAGATACCTGCCCACGCATATCTTTTGTGTCAATGTGCACAAAAAGCAACACGTGATTCGATCCAAACGCAGCAGCGCATGAGCAGGACACTTGCGCAAGTAGTTGCCACGAAGAGTAATCGCACCAATACCAGACACAATGCGCATGGAAATTCTAATGGCGCTGGGGAGAAAGAGAGAGAGAGAGGGTACATTGCGTTCTCGCAGGCTCTTCCGCCGTGGCTGCTCGCATCAGCAAAGGGGCGCCGCTATATTGACCATATTGACCTGTTGTAGCTGGCAGCGTCCGATTGTGCGCGTTTAAAAAGCTGCAGGCGAGCGCCTGTGGAAGATCGCTGGAAAGAACGCGATACGTAAGTTCGAGCGAGATCCATCCGCGAGTCCGTCGGATACCAATTTCATGACGTGGGCTTTATTTTATGTGCGCTCCGCCAATCAGGGAGCGCTGTGAAGTGAGCCAACGGCGCTGATTGGCGGAGCGCGCCAAGCCGTTTCAGAAATAGAATCCATTCCACTGCGATGGGCGCAAGAACGGTACAGTATCAAAGATGCCTTTCTTTATTTCATTCAGCGTACCAACCCATCTCACTAGCAAAACGAGCACAGTCGGTCCTTCCATTATGCATACTCATCAGCAAAACTTGCACAGTCGGATCTCGATTGCTGTGCAATACAGATCCAACCAAGCTGAGGCCCAGTGTGGTCTACTGCTATGGTAAACCCGGCATATTTTGGCTGGTCAACACCTACTGCACACGTGTGCAGCTGTCCGTCTCAGCAGGACCAATTCTGCCCTCGAAGTTATATGCACATGAAGCTCTTGGCGCTCACTTGATTGATTCATTTGAGATGTTGTAGCTCTGTCAGAACTCTTCAAGCGCTTTAGCATTGGTTTTCGTCATTAAAGGGATACAGGTTGCGAAACGTGCGTTGCTTGAAGTACGTTCTCATAAACTACGTAAGTATCACGTACGTACGAGTATATTTTAATAGATCTAAGCTGAAGCCTAGTGCGATCTACACACGGACTATGAAGAACGGACGGGCAGCAGCCTCGTGCTCTCTTTGTTGCTCGATTCGATTTGGAAGTGAGAACCAGATAGGCTTGCTTTTCAAAATGCAAGATACTTTTTTCAACAACAACAACAAAAAAAACAGTACCTAGCAAGTCAGCCAATTTCACCAAGGACACGGACCAGCTGGCCCTCCCAACAGACCGACTGCCGTACCGAGACATAGTGATGCTCTTCGACGACGATATTCAATTGGATATCAAAGAGTTTCCACCGATCCCCGATTGCTCCAGGGCGTAGAATCGTAGGATCAGCCCAGGATCAGCTCTCACGAGAGGATGCAATCATAATCAAGGACTATTTGGTGATGCGGAGTGTATCTGCGTGGTAAAACTGTTGCTTGCTTGACTGTCTGAAGTACATACATACGAGAAAGAAGATTGTACCCGGCAGGTTGCCAGACGTACCTAAATACTATACCTAACTGAGACACAGAACCTCCTTGCCATTGTCATTTCTGCGCCAACAAGTATGCCTATGGAGAGGTTTCTCCTTTCGAACCGTCCATACAAAGTCCCTATGGAGCGCGCCAATTTGGGGGACCTGAGGGGAGAAGGAGGAGCCGCACGGAAAGAAAGTGGGGGCATCTGATCCTGCTTCAAAGAGCGTTGGGCTCCCGCGCGCCGCACAACCGACCCAGCGTCTTGCCTAAAAGGCTGCAGACAGCCCTTCGGCTCGTGCTACAGTCGCAATAAATAGCGAAAGAAACCGAGGGTGGAACGAAGCCGCCGCCGCCGCCGTCTACACGCAGGAGGACATCCTCCCCACAACGCAAGGAGCCAGCCAGCACAGCACAGCACAGCAATAGCATTAGTATAGAGAAATAAAGAAGCACGCGACCCAACAAGCCGCCGAGAAAGGAATTGCGCAGCTGCGTTTAACAACTCGCGACCATGTACTCGGGGTCCGGCGATCGGTCCTCGCCCTCTTCCTGGCAGCAGCACGAGTACGCGGCGTCGACGCGCCAGCAACAGTCGCAATCCGGATGGTTCCCGCTCGAGGACGCCGCGCTTGTCCAGCGTGACGTGCTGTACGCGTCGCCAGCGGACCCGCCCGAGCGCTGGGACGCCGTGTACGGCGCGCGCGATAGAGCCGCAGCGTACGCCAGCGACTCGCACGCGCACCACGATGGACCACATGTAGGACTCCAGCTCCCAGGCTACGCGTGGACGCACGACGCGCGAATACCAGCCGCCACCGCTCCAGCCATGGCGCCATTCGACGACCAGTTTGCGCATCCGTACGCCGCACCCTCTCCCGTGTACGCGTCCGACCCGCCAGCGCCGATCGTCGTCCACCCGTACGAGCAATACCCCCAGCAGCAGCAGCAGTACCACTTGACGCCGACGGCGCGTCGCAAAGCCAAAGAGATCTCCATCGGCCGCTGGAACGCCGACGAGCACAAGTGGTTCCTCAAGGGCCTCGAGATGTTCCAGGGACCGGCGTGGGGTGAGATCGCGCGGCTCATCGGCACGCGCACGTCGACGCAGGTGCGCACGCACGCGCAGAAGTTCTTCACGCGGCTCGCGCGCATGAACCAGACGCTGCCGTACTTCGACGCGCAGATCCAGAAGGAGCGCTCGCGGCTGCTGGCGCAGGCAGGCGCGAACGCACTCACCGGCTCGAGCAGCGTGACGCCGACGTCGACGAGCGGCTTCAACTTTGCGCTCGCGAGCCTCTCGCCGCGGAAACGCGTCTTAGGCTCGAGCCCGCTCCCGAACCGGAGGCGAAGCGAGGACGGTGGGGCCGCAAACATGGCGGCAACCCCGCACTACGGCAGCAGCACGCTCCCGTCCAGTAGTATGGAGTACGCGATGCCCAAGATCGGGGGCTACGCTGAGGACCACACCGCAGTTGACAGGTCAGGCCGCGCGCCTGCACCCTTGAGCTACTACCACCACGCCGACGACAGCAGCGCCGACATGTACAAACCAAAGTACGAGCAGCAATACCCCAACGGGAACGGCGAGGCGACGTCGCCGTTATTACGCAAACCTCGGCTCTTCACGGGCGCGCACGTGGCTCCGCACTCTTCGTCCTTTGACGATGCGCACTCGGCCCCGACGTATGCGCCGCTGCCCACAGCCATGCACGCGTTCGACTCGTCTCGACACCAGTTCGCCGCGGTCGACGGGTCTCCAGTGCTGGCGCCTCGCGACGACATGGCGTACGGCATGATGCACGCGAGCGGCAGCAGCAGCGCGGCAGCAGACCCGTGGGCCCACGCGAGCAGCTCTCCGCGGCAGTGGGCGGCGCCTTCTGCTACAGTGCATGCGGACGCGACAGGGAGTGAGCTGCTGCTGGACGCCAACGACTCGCTGCCGTCCATGACCAAGCTGCTCTACCGTGGCAATGCCGCCGTGTCGTCGTAGCTCTTCAGCATTTTATGTCGTGAGTGTGAGTGTGAGTGGAGTTGCTAAAGAAAGCATTGAGCATTTTATAAATTTGGCTGAATTTATCAATACAAACTGACAAGAGAGTTATATATATATATATATATAAATTCCCATTTGTTGCCTGAAGTAACAACCACCGTCCAGTTCACTCGGCAAAAATCGAAGATGGCGACAGATACGCGCGTCCGGCGCCGCAATGGCAAGGGCGCGCGCGCGCCGCGCAGTAACAGCGACGGCAGCAGCAGCAGGCCGCGCCACGCGATCGTGATGGTGCTGGGCGACGTGGGTCGCAGCCCGCGCATGCAGTACCACGCGCTCTCGCTCGCGCAGCTCGAGAACGTGCGCGTGAGTCTCGTGGGCTACGCGGGTGAGCGCTGCATCCCCGCGCTCTACGCGCAGCCGAACGTGCGCTTCCTCACGTTCACGCCGCGCATGCAGCGCATCTCGCGCCGGTTCTTCCTGCTGCTCGCGCCCGTCAAAGTGGTCGTGCAGGTGCGTTCGTTCATTCGCTCGGTTGGTTGTGTGCTTGTGGCACGGCACGCTTTTTATTTATATGGAGCTCTTCTTTTTGCGCTTTGTGCTGCGGAGCGCAGCTCGTGCAACTGCTTTGGATTCTTTTGTTCGCAGCGGGCAGCGTCGACCTCATCCTGCTGCAGAACCCTCCGACGTAAGAGCGCTTTGATGCTTTCCCAGGCACACAACGACGGCTGACTCCTTACCACGTGTGCGCGTGTCGTGCTTTGCTGGTTCCCCGTAGCATTCCGACGTTTGTGGTCGTGTGGCTCTGCTGCCGCCTCAAGGGCGCCAAGTTCGTCATCGATTGGCACAATCTCGGGTACAGCATCCTCGCGCTGTCGCTCGGCGCCAAGCACCCGCTCGTCAAGGTATTGTGGCGCGTGGCTTTTTGTCGTCAAGCATGGCGAACGCTGACCCATACGAATGCGCGTGTGTTGTGTGTGTGTATGTGTATGTGTATGTGTACGGAACCGCGCAGTTTGCGACGTGGATCGAGCGCGTGTTTGGGAGAAAGGCCGATGCGAACCTGTGCGTGACGAAAGTGATGCAAGAGTGGCTCGAGGACACGTGGCAGATCCGCGCGACCGTGCTGCACGACAAGCCGCCGCTATTCTTCAAGCCCACGCCGCTCGACGTGCAGCACGATCTCTTCCTGCGAGTGGGCGACCAGATCCGCCACTGCAACGACGTACGCACGCGCGTCCTGAGTCTGGAGAAGCAGCATGGGCGCTAACCTGTTGTGTGTGTGTGTTTTATTTTGCTGTTGCAGTTGGTGTCGTGGGGAACGAACGCGGCCGTTTTAGAAGAGACGCTGCTGACGCAACGCAACGCGGCTGGCGGCTCGGGCAAAAAGAAGAGCGCGTCCGGCGATGTTGTGCGCCGCGAAGAGCGCCCTGCGATGATCATCAGCTCGACGAGTTGGACGGCCGACGAGGACTTTGGCATCCTGCTGCACGCGCTGGCGCTTCTGGACAAGCGAACGGCGAACATGGCCGTCACGGAATTCCCAAACCTGCTCGTCGTCGTGACGGGCAAAGGGCCGCAGAAGGAGATGTACCTGGAGCGGATCCGGCAGCTGGCGTTCAAGCGCATTCGGATCGCTACCATGTACACATTCTGCTGGTGTTCTTATTGTAAGCATCCTCTCGCGTATCGCTAACGTACAAGCTGGTGTACGGTTTGTCTTTGCAGGTGGCTTGAAGCGAGCGACTACCCGCTGGTGCTCGGCAGTGCCGATCTCGGCGTGTGCCTGCACACGTCGTCTTCTGGCTTGGACCTGCCCATGAAGGTGCTCGACATGTTTGGCTGCGGCGTCCCAGTGTGTGCTGTTGGCTTCAAGTGTCTGGACGAACTCGTGCAGCATGAAAAGTGCGCTTTCGGCATTTGTCTGGTGCCTGGACGAGTGTCTACGACTGCTGCTTTCTATCCAAATCTCTCTCTCTCTCTCTCTCTCTCTAGGAACGGCCTGGTGTTCGACTCGTCCGAGATGCTCGCTGCGCAGCTGTTCGAGTTGCTCGAGGGGTATCCGGCAGGCGCGGCCAAGTTGAAGCGGCTGCGTGTGGCGCTCGCCCGAGTTGAGGTACGTTTGGAGCTCTTTGGGTGCGTCCTAATCTCGACTTTTGATGTGGCGGTGTCTGAGAACTGTGTGCGCTTTTCCTGATGGATGTTGCGCAGCACTGGCCGGAAAACTGGAAGCGCCACGCGGCCCCGCTGTTCAAGCAGCAGCTTGGTCTCTGATTGCAAGATGGCAAAAGAAAAGAAAGCGGTTTTTATAAATCGCGATTTCGTATGGCCATCATCATCGTCGACGCCCATAACCTCTTTTCCGAAGCATAATCGGTTTCTTTTGTTTGTGTTTGTTCATGGATACATGGTATGCTGTTGGAGAGGATATCCACCATTGCTCTTCCCTATTACTGCCCCATGAGGCAGTAATAAACTCCCCTCTTTCCCTTTCTTTTTTTTTTTCGAAAATGGATTCGCATTTTTATTTTATATTTGAAAACACACACACAAAGCAACGCAGACCTCCACGATGGCGGCCAAGAACGCCGCGTCGCCGCTCGCTATCTCGCCCGAGGACAAGCTCGCGATGCCGCTCGGTACGTGGCAGTAGCGACGCGCAGGAGAAAGCGCCCATTCTGCTAGAGGGAGCTAGCTACACGCACTCACGCTTTCGTTATGCGCTGAGCACAGACGCGCTGATCAAGAACAGCAAGAAAGCGAACAGCGCCAAGCCGGCGGCCACGAAGACTGCGAAGAAGAAGCAGCCACCTGCTGCCGACGCCGTGGGCTCCATGAAGAAGGCGAAGAAGAGCTCGCACCAGCAGCAGAACGTGAAGAAGACCGTGACGGTGAAAGTCTCGAAGGCTACTGTACGTTTCCTTTTGTTTTCTTCTTCTTTCTCGAGCGAGAATGCGGATTGTACTGCGATGCATGCATGGGTTCTAACGGGCACTGTGTGTGCTCTGCGGTGCACAGAGAGCTCGTGCCACGATTGCGGCGTCGTCGATCAAACGCCAGGAAGTGATCAACAAGCACCGTCCTGGACTCGTGATCACCAAGCCCAAACAGGCGAAACGCAGCGCTGGTGTCACCGTCCAAGTGCGCAAGCAGAAAACGTCGGCGCTTCGCGTGAAGGCGACGCCCGTGACGGCGGCGGGGAAGAAGCGCCAGCAGCTGCAGCAGAAGCGAAAGGCGAAACCCACGCTGGACGTATCAAACATCGAGCGCCATTTCCGCCTCCACCCAAAGAAGTTCACCATTCCGGAAGGGAAGGGCTTTTCAATCACTTTGTCGTATGTTGCCTCTGCTGTGGTTGTGTGATTGGGGAGAAGTGCATTGCGTAGGATCTATCGGCAGGTCTAACGTGTGATGTGTGCTTTTGGGTTGCTAGATTGAGTGGCGTGAAGCCTGTCGTTGGTGTGTACAAGTAACCCGTCTCCAGCTCCGGTCTGCTCTTGCCGCGCCTCCGCGTGCTTTCCTCTCACCTGCTGGCGCTCGTCTAGGTAGCAGTACCCCGCTCGCTCGCTTTCCTTTCCCTTTGTTTGCTCTTATCCAGTTCGAGTTCCGTCCGCTTTAGCAGCTTATTTGGAAAAAAAAGAGAGATAATGAACCAGTAGGCCTCGAGAGAGGCTTTCATAGGTATCGTTCGCTCGCGTGCTCTGTGCGTCCTTGTCTTCCGGCTTCTAATCCTCACGCACGCGATGGGATTAGAGATGGCCCTTTAACGGTCCAAATGTGTGGTCCACTCGCAGAACAGCCAGTCAGCGTTGCGACTCTTGGGACCCACCAGATTGCGAGTAAATCCATTCAAACTCCCACAGAATGAGCGACGCCGCGAACGATCTCAGCTCGTTTGCAGAAGTCGAAAGCCTGGCTTCCAGCGATGCAGCAGTCCAAGTTTCCCCACTTTCCCGACGCTACTCCCATGAGCGTGCTGCTGCTGCTGCAGTGTCCATGCCAACCCACAAAGGTATTCGTGCTGTGGATAGAACGCGGCCATCCGTGTCGAAACGGAGGCGGCCGGTCGCAACATCATCAGCACCGAACGCTGCACCAGAGTCCTTCTATCGGTTGAGGCAGCTAAAAACCCATATGAAGCAACTCCAAAAGCTCTACGATGAGGAGCTGCACCTCGAAGAACTGGCGCGACGCGATGCATTCCTGCAGATGATGTGCACCTCTAGCATCACGCTTTTCCACCATTGCGCATCGCGTAGCCTGTTTTACACAGCTGTGAAAGCGCTGATGTGTCAGTATTTACCAGCGAGGAATACAAAGCTGATTCAAGTCGAAAGAAGCAGTGAGATATCGTATCTGGCGCTACAGAGTAATCAAAGCTTCCAGATCGCAGAGCGCGAATCGACGAGCATGGCAGGAAACGCTGTCAATACGATGCTGGTGGCAAGCGACCCCAATAAATACGCTCAAGATCTCTCTGCATCAAGTGGCTCTTCTGTAGTCTCACTGACCAGAGTATCCGAAGGGTTGGCTGATAGATCTCACTGGCTTAACACACACGAATATCGTATCCTCCCGTCCCCAAGTGACCATCTCTTGTTGCTGCTTCCCTTGCTGTCTATCCACCAGACAGATCTCCACCAGGAAATCGACTTGCTACCGAAGCAAAAAGACGTTGATGATGGGGCACAGCTGCTCGTGACGGTGCTGAAGAATGCGAGTGGTGCTCCGATTGGCATCGTCGAAGCAATTTTATCGGACGCGTCGAAATGCAACGTGGAGTTCCTGGATGCGTTCGGGGCTCTACTTGCCACAGCGCTCGAAAGCAGACTTGCAACGTGTCGGTCGGTTGTGGAGGACGTTGATATTCGCTTCATTGATCACGAACGCGAGTTTGCTGAGCGTAAAGGGTCAGTTGTTGGTCTAAGCCGTCAGCCGATGCTCACAGTGCCACTGCTCAATAGCGTCGGTCGAATTGAAGCATTCGGTGAAGCATCGGTCTTCCCTGAGCGCGATCAAGACCTTCTGCAAGCTTTCCAGCAGCCTGTGAGCCATGTTTTCAAACTGAACCGTGAATTTCGCGGCCGCAGTCTTGTGCTTGAAAACTCGCTTTGTGGACTCCATGAAGTGTGGTCAAAGTGGGCTTCTTCTGCAAACCTCAGTGAGAGTTCCAAGTGGAAGCTTCTGCGAAAGCTGGTTCTCGATTTTGGAAAGCGCGTCGTTGAATCCACGATTTTGGAAGCAAACGAACCGAGCTTTCAGGTTCGACTGCTCTTTCGTGGTGAGACGAAGGGTATGTACAGACGCGCATATGGAGATTCCGTCGATAGCGAATCGGACGATCCTGGGAGAAACGTTTTGTTTAGCATCGACAGCCAGTTTGCCGTTCTTCATCAAGTAATGATCTCCAACGAGAGCTTCGAGTCGGGAGGAGAAACCGTGGTGGTAACTCCCATCCGATGCTGCAGCGACTGGGCTGGAGGGCGAGAAATGCCGAATGCCAGCCAAGCCATTGCTTCGACGGGTCTGATCCTGCCCAACCTCAGTATTGCAGAAAGCAGCGAGCCACACGCTCTCTTGACGACAACAAAGCACCTCATTTTCCCGTTGATGGTTCAGTTCGTGGAGCATGCACTGACGGCAAGCAAGCAGCTGGATCACGTTGAATCGATGCTTCAGCGAGCAGAAGTTGTGAGCGAAGAAAGAGAACTTCTCACTGTGCAACTGGGCAACGAGCAGACTTTGACTGATATTCTAAAGCAGCTCTCCGCATGCAAATCTCTGGAAGAGCTCGTTCGGTGCGCAAATGCAATGCCTGCGACAATTCCGGTGTTGAGGTCGAAGTTGTCAAACGCGACGTTGTTTATGGCCTCCTCCACAGCAAGTGATGGCGACAGCGCCTGCAGTTCAACTACGTCATTTTGGACAATTGCAGACACAGAAGCAAACCAAGGTGAAAAGATTGAGTTGATTGGGGAACAGTCCGGTAATGGAAGGCCTGCGAGTGGAATTCCGAGTTATGTACTCCTTACCCAAGAGCCAATGAGCTACTCCCAAGACCATCACGCATTTTCCACGAGGTGGCAGGAGTTTTCTCTGCCGCGTTACGAGTACGAGTATTTCTCCGTCGTTCCTTCGAATGCAGGCAAGTCTGAACCTGTTGCCGTGCTCGAGTTTGCCTTCGAGTCGGAGACGCAACGCGTGGATTTTCTCGCAAATTCCCGCTTGGGGGATTCCGTCATTGACAGCGTATCCTGTTCGATCGGTCGTCCGCAGCACTTCAGCGAAAAAGTGAGCAGAGTTTGTCAGAAACTGGGCAATCAGAGCGAGTTTCATGGGCAAGTGATGAGCAAGTGGGTCGACTTTGTTGCTGAATGGTCGACGCTGCCTCGTGATGATATTGGAACATGGAAGCGTGCTGTTGTTCCGTTGTTGCACAAGTTCCTTCCATGCGATTTCGTCAATATTTACAGTGCAGACGAAAACGATGTGGACGACGATGGAGCGATTATTGGCAGCATTCTCAAGGGAGCTAGCGCTGCGCCGCATTCATCGAGCACTCTGAACGTCGTGAATCAGGCCATCTTACAGACGTACATGGTGCTCCCGTTAGCGCGAAAGATGAGACCAAATGAAGGCGAAAGCATTTATGGATTGATCGCATTCTCCAAGCAGTCCGGTGAACCCTTCACACGAGACGAACAGCAATTCGGATCGCTTGTGTCGTCGTTGCTAAGCAGCCAAGTTGCATTCTTCAACGACAAACGCGCTACGGAAGCTTCTATCGCCAGCATCGAGAAACAATTGCTCGAGCAGAACGAAACCCTGAAACGTGTGGAGCAGCGCAACAAGTGTGCCAAACGAGTGCCAACGAAAGCAAATCCTCTTGCAAGTATCCAGGTGTTGCAACGACAACTCGATGTCCTCGGTGAGCGCTAAACAACTCTGCGAAGCTGTTCATCTGGCAACGGCAAAAAGTGTGAGTCTCGCTGTCGATTGTGCTGGCGATAATGCTGTGGATGGTGACTTGATGGTCAAGATCTGCTTCCTGCTCTGGGATGCTCACGAATCTTCCTTCAGACTCGTGGCAAGCGATCTTGGAAGTCAAAACCATGCTTTCATACGAGCGAGTGAAATGGAAAGTGACATAGAGAACGAAGGCCCGTGCTTCAGCAAGAGCCGCGTACGTGTTCACAGCCCTCCGTTTGCAAAACTGCCGCCGAGATTACTCCAGGCGTTGGGGGCTAGCGAGCAAGACCCAGCATTCCATTCGGCCAGTCTTGTACCGATGATCCCCTCAGACGACCCCAAAGAACCTTTTTTCGGCTTGCTCGCGTTTGCTAATGGAGTGGATTTCGATGTGACCAATGACTTTTTACTAGACATGGCAGGGTGTGTTTATAAAGCGTGCAAGCTCAAACGAGACTGCGAAGTCTTGAGCGCAACGCCGAAGCAATTACAGACGAGTGTGTGTCGTCTCGAAGCTGAAGTGTTCAAAGAGAAGTTGTCCAACAAGGTGTTTGCTCTAGCACATGAACTGTGGCTGCGGGTTATGATCGCCCCGACCGCCGATGGAGAAGGATTCGACGAGTACAAAACACACATCCGGCATCTGTTTATCGAGTCATCCATTCAGACTTTTCAGGATGTTGTGAACCTGACAAGAGTCGAGCTTGTGATTGGGAGTGGAGCAGATGACGTGCTTTCACGCAGTGACACAACAAAATTGGCAAGATCCGACGAGCCTACGTTTACCAAGCAATTGAAAGCGCTAAACCAAGACGGTCCATGCATCTTAGGTCGGCTGCATGCTATTTGGAGACTAGAGGGCACGGCGTTAGACGGCCACCAACTTGTGACGCACCTAGAATGGCTGAGTGACTTTCTACAGAGCCTCCTCTCGTATTGTTGGAGTGCTGAACAAGTGCGCCGCCGCGGCTGCCAAAGCGAAACACAATGCCTCAATCTCATGAATCAATTGAGCGAGAGCACACAAAACCTCACTCGGATAGGCCAGGAGCGCCAGCGCTGGGTTTTGCTGCATGAGGCAGTCATGGTCAGCGCTGCGTTACTTGAGGCGCCGAGGGAGATTGATTGTGCTGACAATTTGATTGACTCAAGCTCCCCTTTCCATCGCCCGTTTTCTGCGATTGAAACACTGGGCGATCGAACTATGAAGCTTTGGCTGACGAGTGATCAGCATGAGCAGCTCTGGACAGTCGTAGAAAGAAAAGTGAGGACTTGGAGCTTGGCGCTTCCCAACAAGACACTACCGAGAAGTTTCGTGGCTCTGAGTTGTTCTGAGCCCATTGCAGACGCTCGTGGATCAAACGCTCCTGCTTCCCGACCACTCGGTTATTTGGAAGTTGTGGAGCCGGATGCGGAACACGATATGCTTGTGGCTCAGCTAACAGCTACGATCACAACTATTTTACGCTGTCGGAAGCAAGCAAGCCAACTCCAGTGCCTGGAGGAGCAAGCTCAACGCGCTGAAACAATGTCCGCTGAACTCGCGAAAGCGTGGAAATAGCATTCGCATTTCTGGTCCACGAGGCTGCTGTGTGTACAGACCAGAGTGAAAGCGTGGGTTTCCAATCGCGTGAAAAGCGCACAGCCAGTGAGCAAGTCGGGAGACTGGTGCAAGGAGCTACTTGGACTAGTGGAGAACTCATCGCCGCATGAAAGCGAGTCGAGTCCCCGTAAGCTTCGTTGCGTTAGAGAGTTGACACAGTTTCGATCCTACTTGCGTATTGAACAAGGTGCCAGCTGCCGCTCTTCTCTAATTCGCTCGTGCAAGACTGATTGCAAGCAGTGCTCGTCACTGAATATTCTCAAGATTGTCGATGCACTGGTTGCACATTTGCAGGAAAGAGGCGGGTCGAACACTTTAGTTCTTGATTTGGATGCAGGAGCGAGCAGTGATGTGTCATGCAGAGATTCCAGCCATCCCGCACTATCGCTTGTGCATTCCGACTGCAAAATGAATCACCCCACTTCCTGGAAGATCGTCGATGCCAGTGAGAACGCTAAAGAACGGTCGGCGCGCCGTCTCCTTGTTCATATTGCTGATCGCTTAATGCCGACTATCGGGGCTGTCCAACTCGTGTTCGTTGCGATTATGGGAAAGTCGGATCTGATCGACGACTCGAGCGCCGATTTCGCGTTCCAGCTGTGCGGAGAGTTCGTGCTGGACGCGTTGAGTATAGTCCACGATGGCACGTCGGCCCGTGAAGCAACTGACAGCCTGAACCGAGAATTAGTTAGCGCAGCGAAGGCACTTACTGAATCCAGTCACGACCGAGCTACCATTGAAGCTCTTGTGAAATAAATTGGTTGCAATTTTCACGAAGCGCTCGCGTGGAAAGGTGGCGAGCCCAACGCGCTACACAAATTCGTTGGTAGCATTCTCTCCAAGATGGATGGCAGTCCCGTCCAAGCTTACATTTGCCTTTGTTCGAACGCTCTCGACTCCGGAAGAGACTGGGATGTGATTGAAGATACAAGCGACAGGCAAACACATCATGAATTGCTCCAGTCAGTGCGATCCATGATCGGGAATGCTACTTCGCAAGGCGAGCTGGCGCGTTGCATGTGCCTTGATTCACATAGCAACGGGGATTCTTTTCGGTTTTCTGTTGGCTTTTTGATGTAAACAATGCGGAGATCGGTGGCCTCGTGCTCGATACGACGTCCGATTTGTCGCTCCTGGCTGAGCGTGGGCTTCACAACGTGTTCGTTTTCATCTGCCAATTCGTGAGCGCCGCGGTGGCGGCATGGCGAGAGAGCAAGGCACATACAAGCCAAACTCGGTCTCTACGCGAGGAGCAACAGCAACTCCTGTTGGACAAAAGTCAACTCGAGCTGAATTCGCTGGAGATGAAGGATCTGCTGCATCGTAATGAAGTCAATCTCGTAACATTCCGAAATCGTGTTGACAGTGTGCTCCATTCAACAAGCAAGCTGGCGGGCTCGCATCTCGCAGATTTGGAAACCATCGAGTCACCAAAACAAGTTCTTGCAGGCTTGGGCAGCACGATTTCTGCAATGGAAAGCATCCATGGCGTCCACCTCAACCTTCTCTCCAAGACAGCCCGGAGTGACCCACCTTTATTTACTTCCATAACGAAAGCTCACGGCAAGTGTGTTGTCCGATCCGATGAAGTGAGAGAAGCGATCAGATCGTACATCAAGCAGTTCGAAACGATCGCGGTGCATGTCAGTGAAGCTTCTTCCGAGCCACGAGAGCGAGAAAGTAATCTAGACTCGCAGGGTGCGTCTATCAAGGGCGTGGGATTTGTCATCGTGTTTCCAGTCCCCGTTGCGGTCCTTGAGGATGCAGATTCATCGAGCGAAGCCGATGAAAGTAAGAGTGCGACCCATGTTTTCCAGCAGGAAACCAAGGCTGTTTTGCTTGTGCTGATCGACCAACCTCACGAAGCACCTCGATCCCCTGATTCAACTGCTTCGCTGCATCAACTCCAGGAGATCAAGGTGCTGATTCGGGCAGCAGTCGTCCGTTGTCACACTTTAGTACAGAGTACCCTTTGGAAGCAGCAGATTGTGCTCATGTCAGACAAGGAGACCAACGCGGACCACCAGCTGGTGCTTTTAGAGCACAAGTGCAGCGAGCTGCAGAGCAAGCGTGACCAGCGCACCCTGCTCTCCGGTGGACTGGCAAACCAGCTGTCACTCATCTTGCCCACGCTGCCTTCCAAATCGTCCAAAGCTCTGCGCTCGAAGCAACTAGTGAAGATGTGGCAGCATTTGACAGAGATCATTAGGGGGCAACTGGAAGCTGCTTTTCGAGAGTGCAAGTTCATTCGTCAAGGAGGCTTCCGCTTGTTCGGAGCTTTTGTGGAAGGCGATTTCTCCTTCTCGATCTCAGGGTCACCTGAGAGCTTTGGAGGAAAGCAGTTCCAGTTTTTCCCGGCCCCGGTACCACATAAAGATACCACAAACCAAGCGCTCCGAAAAGCGTTTGTGAGCGAAAGCGTCGTTGAAGAGACGCAGGAGGATGCCAAACGTGGCATTGACGACGTGAGTATATATTTCCCGATGATTGCGGCCACGCAGGAAGATCAAGGGCAAGAACGTGTTGTTGGCATCTTGAAAGTGCGTTGTGAGAGCTCGCTGGGCGGCGAAGAACAAGACACGCTTCGAGATTTCCTGACGTGGTTTGCACCAGCTGTGCGCGCCACCGGGCTCGTGTTGTCGTGCAAGCTGCATCGGCAGCAAGCGCTGCGCCAGCAACAACCAGCACGAGCTGTGAGCATTTGTCGTTCTTCAGGCATTCCAAGGCAGTCAGTAGTGTTTGGCAACAGCTCTCAGCTCCATGCAGGAAGGGCAGAGGATGGAGAGTTGCCAGGTTACTCTGTGCCACCTTCGAGCAATCCGGCAGGCGACACAGTTGGTCAAGGGACCGGAAATACAGGACATGGGAAAATGGACACTGCTTGTGGCAGTGCGCGAGCAAATGGTGATGACGACGAGGACGAGGGTGATGAGGATGACGAGGGAAGCGTCAGTGAGGACAAACTCCGCCATAGACGACGAGATGCACTGCTCCCTGACATTATTGCGCTGCTGATAAAAGTGCAGGAAGCAACTGGTTTGCGCGCGTTAAAGGCAGTCGTCCAGCGGGAGCTGAAGGCACTGTGGTCGTTTGGCAAGATCACTGCGAAAGCGAAGCTTTTCGACTGCCAACTCTACAGCCAAGACGAACTGCGGGCTGAGCAGCCAGTTGGAGTAGTGCCAAACAATGCTGAATCAGGCCTTCCAGCGTGGATGCAAGACGCGATTTCTCAACGCAAAACGCGAGATGGACATCGTACTGAGCTTGCTGTCGCTAAAGGAGTTGGCCTAACGCCACAGCACCTAAGCGAAGAGCAATTTTGGTTGCTGAGCATGTGCGACACCAGCACAGATATCCGTGAGTCAATCACAAATGTTGCATACAGCCTCGTGATCTGGGGCTTGTACTTGGACGAAGTTTTCGACGCGGACGACGAGCAAGTTCACTTGCCACAGATCGCAAGATGCATACGCCGACAGATTTCTCAGCTCCACGAAGCTAATGCAGCTCGAAACCAAGTCTCCCAGCTGCACGAAGCGAAAATTCAAGCGTCAAGTCTTGCTGACAAGTCTCGTCAGCTGGAGCAAGCAATGTCAGACATGTCGAGCTTTGTTGAGTTTGTATCTGCGCTAAGTGGAGTTGAAAACGAGCGTGCATTGAGCAACCTTGTGACAGTATACTTGAAGAAGCTTCTAGCGTGCGATCGTCTGGCATTCCAGCTAATGCATTCAAGCACCATAAACCGAGTAGATGAGTTGGACCGAGTTGTTCGCGGTGAGCACAGTGATGGCAGCCTTGGCGAGGGTATTGACACTGCAGCAACGACTTTAGAGATGGACAACGTGCTGCGTTTACGTATATCCTCGCCACACCACGACGAAAATGGACTTTTAGCGAGATGTGTTGCGCGAGTGGGGAGTATGGCCACTCCTCTAACCGCTCAGAAGCAAGGCTTGCTGAGGCAGGTGGCACCAGTCATTGGATCAGCGCTGCACCGGATTCGAACAGAGGCGAAAGTGAACCACCAACTACGTTTGATCGTCAGTGCGCAAGCTGAAGTTGATCGACTTGCTGTAGAAAAGAAAGAGCTACAGAAGCAGCAGCAGCTCCAACTGCAAGCGCATGACGATTTCCAGCTGCGACTCGGCGACCAGAATGCGCAGGCAGCAGAGATCAAGAGTCTCGAAGCACAATTATCGAAAATGGCAGTCAAACTAGAAGCATACGCTCATGAGGCAAATAAACAGCAATCTGTGTTGATCGCCCGTGACAAGACAGTCACGCAGCTCTCGTTCGAGCTGGAGCAGTCAGCTAAAGTGGAAGCGGAGCTGCGGTATATGGAAGAAGAAAATGCCGAACGGCAGCAGCGCGAAACGGAGCTCGAGAAGGAAATTCTGAAGCAACGACTGCAGCTGAAGAACCTCGTGAGTGAGCTCAGAAGTTTGCAACAAAAAGGACCGTTCCATCAGCACGAGATCGCGCAGCTGCAGCGGCAAATCGCAATGATGAGCGAACGACAGCAGCTGACTACCGCGACAGCGAAATCGTCGTCGATGCGCCGCTCGCAGGCGAGCCGGCTTTACGACCAGATGCAGCAGCAGATCCAGCGGCGAAAGCAGGTCAACTTGGCCCAAGAGCTGCGTCAACTGGCAGCGATGGAGGTCCGCGAAGTGAAGGTGCGCAATCGAGAGCAGCGAGAGAAGAGTCAGCAGCACCAGACGACCAAGACGAGAGAGGAGAAACGAAGCGCGTAACAATGCGGTCGCAGCACTTTTGAAGGCAAAGTCTGTGTCGAATTGCCTGTTTGCAAGCGTGTGGACGTTCCCATGTGCACGTTTTTGATTTGCCAGTGAAGCCGTGAGCCTTGAGGCACAGCGATGAGAATACCAGAAGGAAGGAGCCCTGCCTATTAATGGACGAGCGATAACTCCAATCCTTCATTTCTCTAAACTTGGAACCCGAGGCTGCTCTATAAAGGGCCGATAACGCATCTGGCAAGCAGAGGGCGTGAGGTGGTTTCATCTCTCTCAGCGAGGCTTTGGTTCAGTGTGCTCTTTGACGGGCGCAACCCAGAACAGCATTGCACATCGAGTGTCGAAGTCCATTGAGCGGTGTTATGCCCACGGCGCAGCCACGCGTGTGGCAAACCTGGTCAGCCCGTGCCTGGCTTTCGAGGCGACTGCGAATCGGAGAGTCATCGCGCGCCAAAGCTCCGCCGAGCACCTGAAGAGCTTAATTTCCAGGCGAGGCTCGAGGGCGAGAGCGAGTGCAGCCAAAGAACGCTTCCGCGTGCACGTCTCTTGCAGAGTTTTTGCGCTTTGCTGACTGGCAATTATTCTAACACATGGGCTTTGCGCTGCCTACTTCATCGCCGCGGCGTATCTGTACATGCACATCATGCCGCTGTCTCTCGGCTCGAACCTACGCCGCTACGCGCTTCGGCTGCCGGCGTCTTCGTATACTTATGTGGCGTACGCGTATGGGGCGATTGCAGCGCCACACGTGTTCCTGATGTTTCGGATGCTCGTGTGCTCGGCATATTACCGGCGGCTCGTGTTTGAATCCAACACGTCGTCGCGCATCTCCAGCGCCAAGGCCTCGGCCAAGCTGCACTCCAGGTTCTTGTCTTCGTCCAAGTACTTTGACGGCCTGAATCGGAAGATTTTCTACTGGCGCAAGTGACTGTTCGGCCACACGGGGCTCTTTGGACTCGGCGGACCACACCTTCGCACGATCTTTCTCTGCCAAGAAACCGTGGAGACTGGGCTCCAGACTGCGCAGGCGTACCGGATGAGTTGCTGGCTGCCTCGCGCGTGGCTCAATCAGATGTATGTCGCGCTGCTCATCTGCAATTGCTGGTCCACGACGCTGATCCAGAGGTTCACGGAGAGCAACCCCCCTCTGGAGCGCTTGCTCGTGTTTTCAGCTGCGTTGCTCATGGATCTGGTGTCGATGATCGGCGTCCCAGTGATTCTGGCGCTGCCTTACTTCAGCATGTGCGCGCCCGAGCGATCCAGCTTCGCTTCGCATTACTGGCGCGATGACGAGTGGTTGGTCAACATGGTGAACGAGTGTCAGGTCATCATGATCACTTCCATGTGGGACTTGGTCATGAGGCTCGTGTTTTCAACGACACTATTAATGACGTTTATGGTGGTCAAGACACTGATTCGCTCGGAGAAAACGAAAATCCATGCCACGAGCTCGGTAGCCATCATTGCGTCCGCGCCGCTAGCGCAAATCGAATCGCTGGAGGGCACGTCTATCGGCTCTCGTAACGTAACACCGGCTATAGCTCTCACAGCCTCCACCACAGCAGCAGCGTCTCGGTCCGGACTATCTACAGAGCCACTCGACGCGATTACAGAATCAATGAGGTATGCTACGCTCACACTGAGAAGATCACTTCTGACAGCGCGAGCAATGATTCCGAAGATGCCCAGCTACATTGGCCCGCGTTACTTCGCTTTCCAAGACCACCTTGTGCACTGGGGTCACCGAGTGTTCTTGCTCTGGGGCCTGCTCGTACTCGTCATCCAGATCCACGCTGACCAGCTCCCGTCCCCTCAACTCTGCGGCTTGCAAGTTTGTCCGTGGCTGCAGCTCAAGCCGTCATGCTCGATTCTGGTCGTGGATTGCTACAAACAGAGTCTCACGGGACAAGTGGACGAGATCAAGGCCGCGATGGACAAGATGAGCCAGCCCATGCTGGCCCACGTGGCGTTTCGCCATTGCCTACACCTGGAGATGCCTCCGAATCTGAAGGTGCTCTCTCGGCTCGTCGTCTTGAAAGTGTACAACTCGGCGATCGCGCGCTGGGAGCAAGACGCCGCGCTCACCGACACGCACCACGAGTACCTCATGTTCATGTTCCTGGTCAAGGTGAACATGACGGGGATTCCGCAGGGACTGCTGACGAACGACTACCCCAAGCGTCTGACGGACGTCGAATTCTCGACGACCAACCTGACGACGCTGCCGGATGACTTGCGCACGAGATGGCCGGAAGGTATGGTTCTCGTGCTGGAGCGTGCCAACTTCAACATTGTTCCGGAGACGCTCAAGTATCTTGGCGTTGGATACCTTGGCTTCGGGCAGAACAACGTGTCGGTGATCCCTCGTGAGCTAGTCGAGAACCCGTACGCGCGCTCCATCTGGCTCAACGGCAACCCGATTACGAACCTGCCTCAGAATGCCACAGCGCCGCCGTCTTTGAAGCGCATTCGCATTGTGTCAACGAACGTCTGTCAGCACGCTGCCGTCATGGATTCCTCAAGCATTGACCCATATCTTCGTCAATGCGGGCAACACTCCTCTGTGACGAGAAATCGCCGCGTTGGAGGCAGCAGGCGGGGACATGAGCGCATCGGGCGAGGACTTGCAAAGCGTGTACAAGAAAATCGTTTGCACCGAGGCCCACGGAAACGACTTCACGTACTACCCTCTGACCTACGAAGACAAGTACAACGCGGAGCTTCGCTCGACGAGACGACGAGCAGCGTCTACTTTTGTTGCCACTAGTGTATGAAGTTGGCCATGATCCAAGCATCTGCTCCAAGTTTGAGCGATCCTGAGTCATGTGCACAGTGCTCATGGGGATCTGCTCACGTACTGCCGGCTATCGTTAGAGGTCAAGTTCGGCATTTGAGTTTGTAGCATAGTTCCTAATCCGGTACCGCTTCACGTCCTTGATCCATCACCGGAATCCGGAACCGATCCGTGTCGACTTTCTTTTTTTTTGTTTTCCTAAGTCGACGATTCTCCCCATTCGCATAACCTGCTCAACCACTGCCGTGTTAAAATGTGGGATGTCCTCCGAGAGTTGATATTTGCCCAATTATGGGCGAAAGCGAGCGGACGAGCGCCCCAAGACCGATCGATGCTCGCGCGCATTCGGCCGCAGCCCCACGTGCGCTGCGTCTTGTTCCGCAGCATGAGCGCCGCCAAAATGAACATCAACCGCGAGGGCACGATCACGCTCACGCCGCCCGCCCCCACGGCCGCCGTACGCTTGTTGCATGCGCCGGCACTTCGCGTTCACGCCTGCGAATCTCAACGGTATTTGTATGTATGTATGTGTGTGCGGCTGTAGGTGATTTTCGCGCACGGCCTCGGCGACACGGCCCACGGGTGGTCGGACGCCATGGCGATGCTCTCGAAGGACCTGCCGCACGTCAAGTTCATTCTCCCAACGGGTGCGCTTTAGCTGTGGAAAGAGGGGGGAGTGTTTGACTCGGACTGACTTGTGGGATGCAATGGTGCAGCTTCGTCCAAGCCCGTGACGCTCAACATGGGCATGCGCATGCCGTCGTGGGTGCGTAGCCACCCGTGCGCTTGTGCGTAAAGACGCAGAGTGGGCAAGCGCCTGATGGATGTGCGTGTGTGTGTCTTTGGTGTCGCAGCACGACATCAAGTCGTTGGCCATGACGGAAAACGACGACAATGAGGGCGTCGAAGAGTCTCGGGAGCTGCTCACGGGGTTGATCGAGAAGGAGGTGCGCACATTCAACAATACAATGTCCCTGTGGCTGTTGCCCGTTGCGCTCATGAATGTTGCTTTTTCAACGGCGCAGGTGGAAGCCGGGATCCCGCACAACCGCATCGTGCTCGGAGGATTCAGCCAGGTGCGTAGCACATTTAACGGGTTCTGTGGGCGATGTTGCGGAGATCTGATGTGCTGAGATGCTCGGTCTGCAGGGCGGCGCGATGTCGTACTACACGGGGTACCAGATGAAGAAGGCGCTCGCAGGCGTGCTCATCCTCTCGGGGTACATCCCGAAGCTCGGCTCGTTTGCTGTGACACCCGAGACCGTGAACGTGCCGGCGCTGATTTGCCACGGCGACTTGGACCCGGTCGTGCGCTTCCAGTGGGGCTCCATGTCCAAGGACAAGCTCGAGGCGTCGGGCGTGAAGCTCGACTTCCGCGTGTACAACGGCATGGAGCACAGCATGTGCATGGAGGAACTCGACGACATCAAGACCTGGCTGCAAACGATCATCCCGTAAGCGTGCGTCGCCATTGCGCCAGAGTGCAAGAAAGCATGAGAGCTTTGGAGCGAAAGAAAGAAAGAAAGGAAACCTGACAGCACAGCAGTCCCGAGGCAATACAAATACACGTGCAAAGTGCTTTGGGGCATCCTAGAGATCACTGCAGCTCTGCAGTAAACTCTTGTTGAAGTGCTGCCGCCGCCGCAATCCGCCAACGCGTAATACAATGCGCACAACTCGAGCAACGCTTGTCACGGAGGGAGTGCACAAATGTATCCATCGCTCAATCTGGTGGCGATGACGTGGCAGGCAAGCTGTTCACGCAATCGCAGCGATTGCGTCATCGAGATCATGTCCATGTGGACGCTATTACTACTGTACGTACATGGCGCCTTGGGCGAATGGCGCAGGCTCGGTCGCTGCCATTTTTGCTTTCTGCTTGCAGTGCCCATTGCACGCTGCAATATCACAACAACCATGAGCGCGCAACTGAACATCGACCGCGACGGCACGGTCACCATCACGCCACCGACCCCCACGGCCGCGGTACGGCGCTGTAGCTCTCTCTACCTATCTGTCTGGCTGCTGTTGGGCGCTCTTCGTGAAGCTGACCTCTTGGATGCAGGTCGTGTTTGCGCACGGATTTGGCGACACTGCGCAAGGATGGACGGACACGATGGCGTCTCTGTCCAAGGAGCTGCCGCACGTCAAGTTCGTTCTCCCGACTGGTATGTGCGCGCTTGGTTTGGGTAAGTCGTTGGGACGGACCTGCTGCGGAGCTAAGCGTGTCGTTGCCGTATTCTCCAGCGCACACGATTCCGATCACGGCAACGGGGGGCAGACGCATGCCGTCGTGGGTACGTGGTCTGTTTCCTACTGTGAAGACGGATGGTGGTGACGGACTCTTCCTAAAGCGTGCACGCATGACAGTTCGACATTTCCGAATTCGGGAAGATCAACGATGAGAACAAGGGCATCGACGACGCACGAGAGCGGCTCACAGCGCTCATTGATGACGAGGTGACGAAGCCACCCGCGATGCAATTCTCCCGCGTGCTCTGCTCTCATATCCCTATCTTCCGTCAGGTCAAAGCTGGGATTCCTCGCTCGCGCATCGCGCTCGGAGGCTTCAGTCAGGTGATGCTTGCGAACAAGGAGCCCGGTGTCTGACAAAAAGTTGACTCACGATCGTGCTGGCGTGTCAGGGCGGCGCGATGTCGTACTACACAGGGTACCACCTCAAGCAGGCGCTCGCGGGGGTGCTCATCCTCTCGGGCTTCATCCCCAAGATCGCGGTACGCACTCTCCACAGCGACCTCCTATAGAGGACAAACAACGTGTGCCTAACTCTAGGCTCTTGCATATTGCACAGACATTCACCGCCGCGCCAGAGGCCATCACGACGCCCGCGCTCATCTGCCACGGGGACGCGGACGCCAGGATCCCGCTCACGCGAGCGCTGGCGGCCAAGGAGACGCTCGACACCGCGGGCGTGGGCGTCGACCTGCGCGTCTACAACGGCCTCTCGCACAGCGTCTCCACGGAGGAGCTCCGCGACGTCGCGCGCTGGCTGCAGCGCGTGCTGCCAGACGAGCGCGAGACCTGTCAAGTCTGACTGTGTTAGCAACCGCACTTAACGAGTGAGTCACGAATTTGTATCGGATGATGAGAATAAATTGCATTCCGGTTCCGTAACCCGTTTGCATACACTGTAACCTCGATCGTACCCGCACTTAGCTGCAGATCTTGTGTGTCAAGCGTGGCGCCAGATATCATGGCTGTCTGATCCATAGAAAACCGCCGTTGTTCCCGGAAGGGGGGTCGCCCCCACAAGATCTCGTCGCGTAAGTTCGCTCGTTCCGAGTGATGGTCTCAGAGCAACAAGTAAGGGGGACTGGCACGGCAAAGTCCGAAAAGATCCGTTCCGGAACCCTCGATCGCTTGACGAAGAAGCCGCGCTCGTGTGCATCGTGCGTCCGCGCTGCTGTCGACTGCCTGCCCTCCCGTCCGTCCGTCCACCCGTCTGTCCTCTGAGCGCGCGCTGTTGAGCTTCTGCTGTCGCTCTCGGAACGCTACCCGTGTCCTCCCCATTCTGAAGAAAGCCACCCCCGCTGGAAACCATGGCCGTGCCCAGTGACGCGGATCTGCTCGCGCAAATGCAAAAGCGCCTCGAGAGCGCCGCCGCCGCGAAAGAAGCCAATGCGGTGCGTGTTTATGAGCGTTTTGTTTCTCTATATGCTGTTAGGTAGCGGTATACGAGTGGGGCGGGAGTTGGACCTCACCGCAATATGATCTCCGTGTAGACAATTGGCAAGAAGCTCGATGAGAAGCTCCGCATCGCGTTCAAGAACCCGCCGCGGCGTCCGAACATGACGATCGACTCGATCAACGAGGAGATCCGAGCCAAGGAGCTCAAGCAAACGACAACGTCGATCTCCAACTCGGAGGAAAAGATCATCCTGCGCGACTTGCAGCTGCTCAAGGAGAAGCTCGGGCAGTGGCAGAAGCACGACGAGTTTCAGGAGTGGGTAGAGCAGACGCGCAAGGAGCGCAACGAGCGCTTCCAGAAGAACAAGGAGTACGATCAGCAGATCCAGCAGCTCAACGTCGCGCTCAAGAAGGTCAAGGTCGCGACGAAGATCGGCGCGGCAGTGGCCGACTTTGTGACGATTGAAGTGACGGTGCCAGAGGACCGCATGGGCGCCGTCATCGGCAAGCAATTTGCGAATCTGCGCCAGCTGGAGCTCGACTGCGGCGTGATTCTCGATGTGGACAACAAGCTCAACATTGTCAAGATCACGAGCACGCAGGCCAACACGCTGCTCGCGAAGGAATCGATCGAGAACATCACGCTGGCGACCAATCACTCGATTGGTCTACACCCAGACACGGTGAAAGTGTTGATGGTGCAAAAGTCCAAGAACCTGCACGAGCTGGAGAAAAGCCTGCAGCTCAAGATCGACATCAACCGAGCCGAGGGCATCCTCACGGTCAACGCGTCGCCAGCCAAGGCCAAGTTGCTCGACAAGGCGATCAAGGAGCTCGTGGCTGGTAAGACGGACATCCAGCTGCCTGCAGAGATCGTGCCAAAGCTCATTGGTAAGAAGGGCGAGACGATCAACCAGCTCATGGAAGACACGGGCTGTCTCGTGGACATCGACAAGGTGACCAACTCGGTGCATCTCTGCGGCACGAAGGAGAGTGTGGCCATGGCGAAGGAGTTTGTTTTGGACCTCGTGGACGAGCAGTCGCAGCGCGAGAAGGACTTCCACGCGACCGACACCAAGTACTTTGCGTCGCCCGAGTTTGCAGACTTTAAGTTTGATTTTTTTGCCGAGTTCCTGATGGCGAACAAGGCGCAGCAGCTCAAGGTGCTGCGCACCGATGCCCTGGACGCCAAGATCAAGGTGTCGAAGCACGAGAAGAAGATCAACGTGATCGGGACGAAGAAGCAGCTAGAGGCCATGGACGGAGCGCTTGGCGAGCGCCTGCGCGCGTTTGAAAGCCACCATTGGCTCTACGAGCTCGCCGACAACTTTATCCTCAGCCTCATCATCGGCAAGAAAGGTGCGAACATCAAGGAGATCGAAAAAGAGTTTGCGAGCAGCAACATCCGCATCGACATCCAGGGCAGCTACGTGTGTGTGTTCGGCGACGACCAAGCCGCGATCGACAGCGCCAAGGCCAAGATCATGAACGTCGTGGACCAGAACCAGCGTTCGTTCTTCTTGACGTCGCAGTACTTGGTGACAGTACTGATAACCAACAAGCGCGCCAAGTTGAATGAGATTGAGCAATCCAGCGCGTGCAAGTTGAAGCTTCCGCCGCCACCGGCCACTGGTGCCGCCAACAGCGCAACGCGAACGAACGACGAGACGCAGGTTAAGATCACACTCACAGGTACGTTGGACGCGATCACATCGGCAAAGCGACAACTGGAAGAGCTCGAAGAAGCGCACCACGTGCGGTACCTGCCCTTGGACGACGACGAGATCCCGACGGTGATCGGCAAGAAGGGTGAGACGATCTCGCAGTTGGAGACGGCGAGTGGCGCGAAGCTCAAGGTGCTGAAGGAAGCGAACACGCCGTCGGAACTGGAGATGATCGGCACCGAGGAGCAGCTTGCGAGCGTCCAGAAGGCCATCGACGAGCTTTTGCAGACGAAGAACCGCCAGATTCTGCAACTGGATGCGTTCGCGGCGGGTTGTTTGATCGGCAAGAAGGGCGAGCGCATCAAGGCTCTTCGTGTGGAGCACCCAGATGCCAATGTCGACGCATTCCCGAACCGTGGCCAAGTTCGCATCAAAGCAGCGTCACCAGAAGCCCTTCAGGCGTGCACGGAGCACGTCCTGAAGACGCTGCGAGAGACGCTTGTCGTCGAAAGCGTCAAGGTGCCGCAACAGCAAGCATCTCAGCCAGGCGGTGGTAAGAGCAGTGGCTCGGGTGGCATCAACTTCAACACGATCATGAAGAAGCACGAAGCCATTGCGATGCGTCTCCACGAACTGGAAGCGGAAGGCGGCGAGAACATGAAGGTCACGATCCAAGAGGACGGCAAGCTGGCGAAGATCCGCGGCCCTGCCATCGGTATCGGCACGCTCAAGAAGTTTTTGGAGATGATCGTGGACCCAGAGTCGCACTTCATCGAGACGATCAAGCTCCCGAAGCTGTCGTTCGCAAACGTGCTGCTCGTCAAGGGAAGCGAGAGCGAGAGCAAGCTGAACGAGAACGCCTTGCGCATCTGCAAGCAAACCGGCTGCGAGATCCGCGTCAAGCGTTCGACGACAAGCAAAGCGAACGACGAAGGCGTGATCCGCATTGAAGGCACGAACGCGTCGAAGGTGTACGAAGCCAAGAGCAGCGTCGAGAACGTGCTGCAGTTCTACTTTACCGACAACTTCCAGGTTCTGGAGGATTTGCCTCAGACCGTCGTGCCGCGGCTGTACGAGCTGCAGCCGACCCTCGCTGCGAAGTACCACGTGGTGTTTTCATTGCCGAGCCAGACGAGTCTGCGTGTGTTCACTGACTCCAAGCAGAAAACAGGCGAGGCCGTGAAGATCCTGCAGCAGGAGCTGCAGGCGTGGAAGAAGCAGCACGTGGAGCTTCCGGTCGCTGCGTGGCTCGTCCCACTTCTGGTGGGCAAGAGCGGCGAAACGATCAAGAAGCTGAGTGCTGAATGCAACGGCGCGAAACTGGACTTGAGTGGCGCGCCGCCGTCGTCGTCGTCGTCGCAAAAGAACAACGCGAGTCGCGTGCTGACCATCAGTGCGCGTGACGATGCGACTGTGAAACTGGCGGTGGAGAAAGTGAACGAGCTGATTAAGCACCACGAGAATCTGACGTCGACCATGACGGTGAGCAAGGAGAAGCTCGACCTCGTGCTCTCGGCCAAGAAAGACGCGTCGGGCGTGCAGTTCCACGTGGTGGGTGAGGGTAACAAGGAGGACGCGCAACTGCAAGTCGTGCTCTACGGCTCCGAGTACGAAGCGCGCGAACGCGTCGTGGAGAAGATCGAGCACCTGCTGGAGACGTGTGTGATCGAGAAGATCGTGCTTCCGTCGACTTTGTCGCCGAGCGTGACGAGCTCCGTGGTCGGCGCGCTGATTGGGAAGAGCGGAGCGAACATCCGCGCACTGCAAAAAGAGTTCCCGAGCGTCGTGATCGACATCCGCAAGAGCGACAACAGCATCAGCTTGAAGGGACCAAAGGACGACGTCCTGCAGGTGAAGAGCGTGATGGAGGACAAGGTCGAGGAGCTGCTCCGCAACCAAGAGCTCCGCAATGCGCGCTACCAGACGCAGGACGCGACTGACGCTGCCGAAGCTGAGAAGAAGCCGGCTGCATCCAAGAACTCGGCGGCGGCTGCTGCTAGCGCTGAACCGGAGGTCCAGGGCGATGAGAACGCCAAGCCCCAGAACAACGCGGTGCAGCGCAATCGTCCGCCAGTGGGCGGCTCGGTGTCCAGGATGACGCAAAAGCTCGACAAGAACCAGCGCCGCCGCATGCGCAAGCGCGCCGAGAAGGAGAACCAAAGCGACGTGCTGTCGATGATCATGGGCGGAAGCACGACGACGACGACGACGACTACGACTACGAGCACGAGCAGCAGCGCGGCCAAGAGCAGCGAGGACAGCGGGTACTACCACTCGTCCAGCGGCTACTCGCTGCGTTTGTAGCCATGCTAAACACAATGCCCAGCCAAATACCTGAAATCAATTAAACATACGTCACACTAACCAGAATCAGTAGATGTGTGTTATGGTTTGCTGTCCGTGTGGAACTTTGGGGGTGTGTACTGCGATAGGATAGAGGCCTGTGAGCAAATCACTCATCAGTTGGTAATCCTTACCTGTAAGTGCCTCTGGCATTTACAAATAGGAAATGATGCAAAGCACGGGTGTATGTCCAAGTGACTTAAAACTGCCTGTCAGTGG